>VDFB02035902.1:32008-51694 GCA_007258455.2 Sequoia sempervirens | reverse complement strand
GAGTCACCAATGTAGCTCTCTCTACCTTTTCAAACTCTTTCATTGCTACAAATCGTCTTTGGGATTTGATCATCTGTACCACATGGTTGATGTGATTTGAATCATCACTAATAGTCTTCAAAATTGGCTACTAGTACAAGTTCATTCTGATTTCATAATACTTTATAACCATGGAGTTCATCCATTCCTTGATGCCATCAAGTGAAGATTGAAGAATGTCGTCAATGCGGAGTACATCCTGCTTGAAGTCTTTGAAAGCAATAGCCATATCAAATTCCTTTTGCCCAAGTCCTACTCTCTCAAGGTTAACTCCATGAAAACCAAGCTCTCTAAATAGTACACATCAAAGTCTAGTTCAAAATATTTTAGATGAGGCTGCTCCCATAGCTCTCTTACTCGCTTGACAAAACCTTGAAACTCTGTATTGTTTTTATTTTTCTTGTCCCTCTCTTGTTGTTCTTCCTCAATTTCATCAAGATCATACATTGACCTTTTTGACCCTCCTAAATTTTGGACCACATCCATTACCTCCACATAAAACTGGACATCCTTGGTCTTCTTGCTTCCCATGCCTTGATATGCTTATGCAAATGAAAATGAAGCAAAGTAATCATCTCCTTCTTTGTTGGTTGGAATAATGCATGCTTAATGTTTTGATATATGATATCAGATCTCTCTTCTACTCTCATGGTTCAATACCAAAATCTAGTATGGTGGGCCTCTAGAGTTCCAGTCATCTTTCTTCCTCTTCCACCAAATGCTAGCTTGATCCAGACGTTTGCCAACCTAATTGACTTTATTTTTGAAATCTGAATGGTGTAGAAGTACCCACACCTCACCCTCAATTTGTGATTGTTTGATGAAAAATTGGGAGGAAAGTTGGTTAATGTTAGTATGTTGAGGTCTTTTTGTCTTGAATAAGGTCTAATAGACAAATCTGTTTTGATACACCTTTGGTTGTTTTAGTCAAAGGAAAATCTAATTTTCTTTATTTAGCCTGTACAGACTAGCAGGGTCTGAGTTTACTTTAATTTTTGTGATGGAGCCCTTCCTCCTACTATGGTGAATTGTGACTCAGAAGAAAGGTTTACAATTTGTTGTTTTCAATTTTCCTTAACTCTTTTAATAATGGTAAGGTGTTTATAGGGCTGGTGATGTTTTAGGTTGAGAATGCCAGATTTTGGCTTGAAATGGAGGAACCAAAGTGATGTTTTTGAGATCTATTGAGTCTAAAGGATAGGTGAAGGTTTATTATGTGTGTGCAGACCCTAAAAAACTTTTTTGATGCTTTGGTGAGGTTTGGAAGGCCTTGGAGTTGTGAGATGCTATAAATCCTATGTATTTGTTAGAAAATTGAGGGTTTTAATCAATTATGGCTTAGAGGTTGAGTGCTTTTCTAAAACCTATGGAATTGGGAGTTTTGTGGCCTATTTGATGAATTTCCAAGAGCTTTTGGGATTACAAGAAGTGTAAAGAGCAGTTTTTTGTAAAATAGGGGTAATTTTCTAGCCTTTTTGCAGGGCAGTTTGAAGGATCTCCAAGAAATTGCAAAGAAACCTTGTATGTTTTGCTTGGGAATGGTGTTGGGGGTTTGAGTAGATGCTATATTGATGATGAGATGGTCCTTGATTCTCTAAAATTTAAGCCAAATTGTTCATTTTCGAAGTGTTTTTGTTGGTAGTTGTTCCAAGATGGCCAAATGAAATAACAAAGGTTGTTGATTTACTAAAATATGATTTGTTTGAGTCTTCTCCACCTTCACTTTGCATCACTAAAGTTTCTCCTGAGTCACCAGTGTAGCTCTCTCTTCCTTTTCAAACTCTTTCATTACTACAGATCATCTCTGGGATTTAATCATTTGTACCACATGGTTGATGTGCTTTGAATCCTTGCATCTAAAGGAAATTTCATCGACATAAATACTACTACTCTCTGAAGGTTAACAATATCAGTCTCACTAATAGTACATTTACAACCATATTCAAACATTTTCCTTCAAAAGGCTACAAATTCAAATATTGACTTAAATAGCCTTCAAGAGGCTTTAAATAGCCTTTACAAATGATTCTACTTCTTTCCAATCATGCCTAATTGTTCTTTTTGTAATGAACATGACTTATTACATTATAAATCAATTGTGGATGTGTTATGACCTTATTCAATTGAGAAAACTCATAACACAAAACTAACTTAAAATATTTTTGTGAACCAAATTTGGTCAATAACCTTGGTGCCCCTACACCAAATTTCATTATTTCAGTAAATGTCATTACAAGTAAATCTCATTACAATGCCTGAGGTACTCTATTCTCATAGATATTTTACAATGTCACTCATACATTCGAGATTCTCTTATAATGTCTATATCATAGGTTCTCATTTAGAGGTTAACTTCAAATTAGAAACTTGAGATTCCATCACAAAGCTTCACACACTCTTTTATAATGGCTTGAAATCAAAATTGAGAGTTGTCAAGATCATCAAAATAAGGATGTTGTATTGTTTTTTTGGCCGAGATTCTCTTCGATAGCTCTAAAATCAGCATTTTCTGCAAGGAGAGGCCAATCAATTTTTATTAGTTTAGTTACAGATAGGAAAAGTAAAAGAATAAAAAGAAACAAATCATGTCCAAAATGGAAATGAAATGAAAATAGATGGAAGGTACTTACAGATAGGCATGGCAGTATATCAACTTAGTCACTCCTACTCATACATCTTCACTGCGAGTTCCAAGATACCTATTGCACACAACACCTCTCATGAATCTAGAATATCTTGAAATTCAAGATGCTCCTATAATGTCTTCATCATAGGTGCTCACGATAAGGTTAACTTCAAATGAATAACTTGAAATTCCCTCACCAAGCTTTGCACACACTTTTCTAATGGCTGAGAATAATAATTGAGATTTGGATTGATAATCAAAATAGGGATGTTGCATTGCTTTTATGCCTAAGATTCTCCTGGTTGGCTCATAAATCTGCATTTTCTGCAAGGGGACACCATTCGATGTTTACCGGGTTACTTACAAATATGCAAAGTAAAATAAGACATGATAGAATTGGCATCAAACAAATTAACGTGGATACAAGTATAAATTAATAAGAACCATTGTGCATATACTTACAAATTAATCTAATGAACCATTTGGATCTGCTCTACTCTTTATTGTTTCAAATATTGCCTCATGGTTAGACTCACAGACCTTCCACAAGGTCTTGTTCAAAGGTCTTCCCCCATATTTTCTCAAACGAACATTGGATGCCACAACAAGGTTTGAGTAATGAAGAATCTTACGATGTGTGTCAACGTCCTCAAACAACCAATGTTTAACACTCTTATGTGGGTACCTTCTAAGGCACGTTCTAGTAACAACAACTGAGCCTATAGGGTATTTTATGTTTTCTCCATCTATAACTAGGGCTTCTAATTTATTTTTATCCTCAACACAATGACACAAGTAATAGTCTATTCCCTCTTCATTTTCTTTATCTACAATAACTGCATAAACATGCCCTACATTGATATGTGTATAAAATCACTCAAAAATAGTCAAAATTACGAATACAGTACCAAGTAAGATAACAATATGGAATTTGAAAAACTAAGCAAGTAGATATATTACTTGGTTGAACTAGATTTGATAATTGGTCAAAGTCGACTGATGATTCCATCTGTGTTAGTTCTAATGCTGCCGGAGGGCGATATGTGTGAAGTGGGGTAAGATAACTTGTCAACCATTTTTCAACCCACTCCCTTGACTCACAATCATTCCAAGCTTGCATTGTACATGAAGAACAAAAGCATGCCATCTTACGTGTATCGATACTCCATGAACCTGCTTTTGAGCTAAGGAAAGAGTGTAGCTCACTCGATCGTATTAGTGTACAATAATCCTCATATGGTGCAATGTTAGTATTATCCATCAACCATAAATCTACGAATTGAAGATGTACCTTCATTACCTTGACCCATTGAAGCATTACACCACTCAACGATTGAACTTGTATCTGTCAACTTTGCACTGTCTTTATACTTTAACTCTTCTTGTGCTAATGCTTTTTTCATGCATGCTCCTGCACCATCATGCTCCCCCTTTCCATGCTCGACCTCACAAAAGTTCCACATATGATGAACACCTGTAGTGAGATGCATCCTGCACAAATAGTAGAACATGTGCGCATTCTTGAACTATGTTGCACAATTATCCGGCCATATTATATGTTGATTGTATGCTATGCCCCTCTGAGCCAAATCACTATAGAACATATGAAAGCAACCTTGCACAAGCTCTGGAGAATGTGTGGGATCATCACTAATATAAAAGTGATACTCCCTCAATACCTTCCTTTGGTCCTCTGTACTATCATCTGCATGAATGAATGCTATGTGCACAAATATTGAAACCTGTGTGGAGTTGTAATACTATGACTACACCTCACACTGTGGCTATAGAAAGTAGTTCTCTACAAATTCAACCACTGATACCATGCTACCAACTGGAAAGGTGTCCTTACATAGCTTGAATTTCATGTCTAGCCATTGAGCTCTATGGGTATGCCTTGCATACTCATACACTAGATTCTCACGAAACATGGACATAAACTGATACACAAGAATATTCTCAATAACCAAATCACACCTTTTTGCTTGAGACCCATCTTTTGTAGTGTATGCCACTATTTTATACTTTCTAAAATCTACTAGTTTATGCCCCACCTCATCTGTGCTTTCCATATGTTGACATACTTGCATTCGTTGCAAGCCACTGCAACATTCGAATGAACCATCCAAGCATGTTCTCCTATAGAATATTTGGCCATCCTCTATTTGACATAAAAGTTTTGATAAGAACTCTCTTGAAGATTTTGGTGGGGCTTCTATTCCACAATCCTGCAAAACATCATTAGTATGCAAATCTAAACATATCGAATGATAAACATCATAATGGTTAGCAAATTCAATATGTAGTCTACAACAACAAGTAGTGCATGTGTGATTTATCTTGACATAAAAAGGTTTAAGCATTTCAAAGAATCTTTGAGAAATACTAATTTGAGGATAAGCATTTTGAAATTTATGAAAAAATTGGGTTTGAGTCGTATCCAAAAAATTCTTTGGATGTGGCTCACGGTTCTGACTACCGATTCTCCTTCTTACGACATCCCTTTGATTCAGAGATGGCCATGTATTATTCTTCCAATAATCTTCATTTAGTGTTCTCAATGCTTCAACAACTTTTCTATTTTTATGTGGTAGTCTTCTTGAGAATTCCCATAATTCATTTGAATCACTTCCCTCAATTCTTTGCCACCTTTGAATGACTCTTGATAAATTTTTTCTACTAATTCCCATTTGTTTACTTGTCTTTTTAATGAGATGAGATCTCTTTGTTTGATAGCTTACCAAAGTCGATGTAATGACACATCGGGTGAAATTACTATCCTTTGAGTGTGAGGTCTTACCCACACTCTCATAAGCATCCATTAGATTCTTCACAATAGTTTTTTCACTTGATGCATTCGATGTTCTCAACCCAAGAGTATTCATGATGTTTCTATACTTTAAACCCCACATCATTTGAAGAAATAGTTGACATTTTCTGGTCTCATTTAGCCTTTCAAAGAAAATTTTTCAAATCTTATCAACATATCTTCTACAAGTGCATTATTGAATCTTACCTTCCATGTGCTGAAAAATATCCTCATCAATATTAATAAAAAACTTTGGCTTTCTACGCGAAATTATAGGTGGTGTTCTCTTAGGTACATACATCTCAACATTAGTAATTTCATCAATATTTAATTGAGGTGGGCTAGATTGCGTACCTTTGACCAAGGGTGGAATATAATACATACTTTGAGGTTCATGTGGGGATGATGGCATGCCTTGTTCATCAAATCCGAGTGATGATGTACTCTCAACTTCAGATGTGGTGGATGGTGTCCAACCATACTCACTTGTGGTAGATGGTGTCCCTCCATATTCGATTCTGCTTAATGGTGTCCCTTTATGTTCACTTGCAGTAGAGGGTGTGTCTCCAACTACGGTATCTGCATCTCCCCTAGCATGACTCTTTCACATTCGTGCCCTTTGTGCTGTCAATTTCTTTTCTCTTTTTGACAGTTCAGGTTCCTCTTCATGTGGCTTGTTGGTGCAGGGGCACCTTAGCTTAACTCCTTCATGTTTGTTTGCAATTTTGGCTTGTACTAACCTTAGCCAAGTCAGGGTCTTAGTTGTTTGATTTGGACCTTAGAAGATCTTGTTAGGGTGTGATGGGTTAGTCATTAGGACTAAAATCATCTAAGGGAAATCATTGTGATTAAATTTTGGCTTTAATTAGTTTTGGACAACTTGTGTTATAATGTAAACAATTAATGTGTGTTTACCACATCTACGTTGTTAAGAGATGCTTAGAGGCAGTTAGGGAAGTTGTTGATTTGGAATCAAGAAGTTGGGGATCCTAAGATGAAGGATAATGGAAAAGTTGCAAGAATATTGCAAAGTTGCATGGCAACATTGCTTGGTTGCATGTAACTTAGTAGTTGTCTTAAGATTCCCTTAAAATCAGGGGTATGGAAGTGAACAATTTCCCTTGAAACATGGAAAAAGACTTCAAGATAGGTGTGAAGGATTGTTGTGAGTAGTTAGAGTACTTGTAATCAAATTTTGGTTTGGAAGAAATAGAAGCTCTCGGCCTTTTCTATATTTTCTGTGTTTTCTTGCAAACCCCGTGTGTTTTCAGAACAGTGATATATAATGTGTTAAATGCGTTGATTTGGCACTAGTATTTTGTTTACACAACAATTAGTAGCATTCTATCTTTTGTAAATAGTTTCATTCAGTTTAGAGTAGGTGTTTTTGTGTAAATAAAGTAGAATTTAGGTGTTTGTTGTCTCCTTCTGAACAGTCCACTTTGTCAATGGCTTCCCCATAAAATCCAACCGTGGAAACATCCCGAGTTTGGATTGAAATGTTAGGGAAGCCAGTAATTTGTAGATATTTAGCTATAGGAAGCATGGAAAAGTAGTCAAGCATTTTGAAAACCAAACCCTAGGCGAGCTATTGTAACCTGGTTAAGAGTTTGGTAGAGAAAATTGAGAACTTAGGCAGGGGAAAGGTGCTACTGTACGGAATCCGTATGGTTCCAGATGGGGCTAGACAAGTTCTCCACATAGTAAAAGGATTGGAGCTTTAATCAATCCATTAAAAATAGTTTTGAAGGAGGAAATTGTGAAACCCTAGAAGATAGGGCAATTAGGCCTTCTCTCCAAGATCATAGGGAACCCTTGTACAGTACTGACAGAGACCTGACAACCTATGCAAGATTTAAAATCCTGAAAAGGGTGTTAGTAAATGTGTTTTTTTTGCTAGGTTGTGTGGAGAATTTGGGCAGAAAAAGCAAAAGAGTGACTGGTAAGGGCTAGTAGAAACTAGGCCCTCTCAAGGCAAAATCTAGAGATCGGGTAGTTTGAGGATAGTAGAACCTCCAAGATGGATTCCAATGGAGGTGAAATGCATGGAAACAGAGCATCTATCTCCCCTGCACAGAGTTCAAGTTAGATGGAGAAGTTGGCACTTAGACCCTTCTAAGTCCAAGGAAGAATAGTCAGTTGCAAGAAGGTGTGGGTCTTCCAGAGGTAAAGCACTAGTGAAGAAATCTTTGAGAAGAGTTGGAGCAGGACTAGGATAGTCTTCTAAAATCAATAAGAACCCTTGGTAGCAGGTTCCAGGTAGGAGACAGTGGAAAGTCTTCCACAATCTAGTGCAAGCAACCTTTGGTCTTATCATACACCATATTGGTATCAGAGCCTAGATTGATTCAAGGCTTGTGATTAATGTTTCAGCCCACTGAGTCAGTTGGAGAGAACACACCAGAGGAAGGAACCATGGTGATAAATGCAGAGTTAGCTAAAAAGGTAGAAGAGCAAGAGGAAGATAATTGGTTGCTCAGAGAAAGGATATCTCAAATGGAGAAACTCTTAGATGAAGTCCATGAGACAGCAGATACTGTGAAGGATAAGATAAAGCAGAAGGAAGAGTAGGAAGCCAAGGAAAAAGAAGAGGATTTGGAGGAGGAAGCTCTAAATCCTGACCCTATTCTTGCTGAAGAACCATTCTTGAAGGCATTGCAGGCCTTGAGTGGTAAGGCATTGGAGGGTTTGCCACTTTTCAGTGGACAAATGGACCCTGATTCAGTTGTAGACTGGATTGAGAGCATTGAGAATCACTTTGAGTGTGATGGCATAATAGAGGCCCAAAAGGTAAAGGTGGCCAAGTCAAGGTTGAGAGGACAGCTCTCATGGTGGGATTTGTACAATCTAAAAGAGAGAAGGAGGCAAAGGTCCTATAGTTTCATGGAGAGGAATGGTGGCTAAGCTAGGGCAGACTATTCGATGGTTGTGAGTTCAGTGCATAGGAGAGGAACTGTCTGAGGCAAAAAGGTATGGATGTCCAAGCATATTAGAGGAGTTCAAAATTGTGCCTTAGATCAAAAGTGGTTGAAGATGAGGTATCAAGTTAGCAAGGTACCTAAATGGACTCAAATGGTCTATTCAAGAAGACATGAGTTTGGTAAAGTTCGATCAGTTCTTTATCAAATGGCTTTGAATATAGAGAAAAGGAAAGCGAGGAACAAAACCCTGAAATTAGAGGTAAAGGGAAGACTTGAGAGGACAAAGGAAGTTAAGTGGAAACTCGAACCAGGCTAAGGATAAGTCAGATTTTTTGAATAGCAGAAGGACTCTAGTGGGGGTGGTAGAGGAAGAGGTTTGACTCGAGGAAGAAGTGGTGGACAAGGAAGAGGAACTCACCACAAAATGAACTAACCAATTGGGACCTGTCGTAGAGTCTGAAAAGTTACTTATGGAGATTAAGAGACCGATTGGTCCGTGGGTTAACTGTAGCAAATAAACAACCTGAGGTACCTCTAAACTCAGAGGAAGGTGAGAACCTCATGATGAGAAGGACTTTAATCAAGGAACCAGTTAAAGAAGAGCCAAGCCAAAGGAGGTCCTTGTTTAGGATAAAGCACAAGATTATGGGGAAAGTGTGTAAGGTCATCATAGACTCAGGTTCAACTAACAATATTGTGTTAGAGGAGGCAGTCAGCAAGCTGAAATTGACAAGAATAGCTCACAATAATCCTTACAAGGTCACATGGCTCAATAAAGGTCAGCATGTCTTGGTGAATGAACAAGCATGGGTGGAGTTCTCAATTGGCAAGTACAAAGACAAAGTTTTGTGTGATGTTTTACCTATGGATGCATGCCACTTGCTCCTAGGTAGACCAAGGAAATTTGACTGCTAAGCTGTGCATGATGGAGCCAAGAATTCTTACACTTTCAAGAAAGACAATATAACCTTCAAGATTCAATCTTTGTTAGAAGATACTGAGGTGCAGACAGCAGGTTCTAAGCTGCTCATAGCTGGTGAAAAAGAGTTCTTAAAAGCTTTGGAAGAAGGAGAAGGAGGTGGCTATGCAATAATGATCAAGACAAGAGAGGTAAGCAAAGAGAAGGTAGCTGAAAGCAAGAGTTGCAGGGAGATACAACACTTGTTGGGACCTATGAAGGTATAGTAAGTAGTGGTCAGCCAGCAACCTTACCTTCTAAAAGAGCTATAAGTCATAGGATAGACTTGATACTAGGAGCCACCCTTCCAAACAAAGCAGCCTACAAGATGACACCTCAACAAAATGAGGAAATAGCCAGGCAGATTCAATAACTTCTTGACCAAGGTCTCATTAGGAAAAGCATTAGTCCTTGTGTAGTTCCCACTGTCTTAGCACCTAAGAAAGGAGGAGAATGGAGGCTTTGTACTGATTCGAGGGCAATAAATAAGATAACCATCAGGTATAGTTCCCTATCCCTAGGATTGAAGATCTCATGGATTGTCTAGGTGAAGCTAGGTACTATACCAAGATAATTTAAAGATTGGTTATCACCAAATTAGGATACATAGGGTGATGAGTGGAAAACAGCCTTCAAAACCAATGAGGGTCTCTATGGTGGCTAGTTATGCCATTTGGATTATCTAAGCCCTCACATTCATGAGACTCTTGATAAATCCTCAAGGACTACATTGGCAAGTTTGTAGTAGTGTATCTTGATGATATACTAATCTATAGCAGAACAAGAGAAGAGCACCTCAAACATATTGAGTTGATTTTCAAGAAGTTGCAGGAGGAGAAGTTGATGATCAATTTGGAAAAGTGTGAGTTCATGAAAATAGAGCTGGTGTACCTTGGATTTGTGCTATCACATGGTAACTTGAAGGTGGACAGTTGCAAGGTAGAAGCCATTCTCAATTGGCCTACTCCTAAGACAGCAACAGAGGTAAGAAGCTTCCATGGTCTTGCTCAGTATTATAGGAAATTCATAAGATGGTTTAGTGTTATTTGTGCTCCTATGTTGGATACCATTAAAGGAGGAATGAAAACCAAGTTTGTATGGAATGAGCAAGCTAACAAAGTTTTGAGTTGCTGAAGGAAAAGATAGCTACCCAACTTGTTTTGGTGTTGCCAAGCTTTGAGAAGCTATTTACCATTGAATGTGATGCAAGCAATGTAGCTATTGGAGCTGTTCTCAGTCAAGAGGGCAGACCGGTGGCTTTTCATTCAGAGAAGTTAAGTGAAGCCAAGAAGAAGTACTCTTCTTATGACCTTGAGATGTATGCATTGGTCCAAGCACTAAGGAAATGGAGGCACTACTTGCTTCCCAAAGAATTCATTGTGTACTCAGACAACCAAGCACTCAGTTTCCTGAATTCACAAGAGAAGTTGAGTCACAGGAACATGAAATGGGTGGAGTACTTGCAAGCTTACACTTTCAATATCAAGCACAAGAAAGGAGCTCTCAACAAAGTGGCTGATGCATTGAGCAGAAGAGTCCTTACAATTCAGGAAATTCAATTGAAGAGCATGGGAGTAGATCACTTCAAAGATCTATATGCAGATGATGAAGACTTTGCAGATATTTATAAGGTATGTCTTGAGTATAAGAACCATTTCCATAGCATATATGCTGAATATACCTTGCAAAGTGATTTATTGTTTAAAGGGAATCAACTTTGTGTTCCTAGAGGTTCTATTAGGGAGAACTTGATACAAGAGAAACATAATGGTGCATTGAGTGGTCATTTTGGAATCACCAAAACTCAAGAGCTTGTCCAAAGATTTTATTATTGGCCAAGAATGAATCTAGATGTCAGGAAGTATGTGGAGAGTTGTGTAGTGTGTCAAAAAGAAAAACGTACTTCTTCAAATGCAGGCCTATACCAGCCACTGCCTATCCCTTCTAGGCCATGGGAATGATTGAGCATGGACTTTGTAGTTGGTTTACCCAAGACAAAGCAAGGTATGGACAGTGTGTATGTTGTTGTAGACAGATTCAGCAAGATGGCTCACTTTGTACCCTGCAAAACAACCAATGATGCCAGTCAAATAGCCTCTCTTTTCTTTAAGGAGATAGTCAGGATTCATGGCTTACCAATCAACATTGTATTAGACAGGGATACTAAGTTTATGAGTCATTTTTGGAAGACTCTTTGGCAAAGAATGGGCACCAATTTGTCCTTTGGATCTGCATACCATCCCCAAACTGATGGTCAGACCGAAGTGGTAAATAGAACACTTGGAAACCTCTTGAGATGCTTGACCAAGGAGTATGGTCAACAATGGGATCAGATTATTGGGCAAGTTGAATATGCCTATAATGATACATTGAATAGATGGACAGGGAAGAGCCCCTTTGAAATTGTTTATGGACTGCACCCTAGAGGTGTTTATGAGCTGAGAGAGTTGAAGGATGGAGTCAAGGGAAGTGGATATGCAGATGATTTTTCCTATGCAATGCAGGAAATTCATGACACAGTCAGAAAAACACTGGCAGAAAATACTATGAAACATAAAACTAAGGTGGATGAACATAGGAAAGAAGTCCAATTCAATGTTGGGGACTTAGTCATGGTGCATTTGAATAAGTCTATACTACATAAAGGTGTTCCTAACAAATTGCAAATGAAGAGGATAGGTCCCTGTCCTATCTTGGAGAAGTATGGAAGTAATGCATTTAAGGTGCAACTGCCAGATGATAGTGGACTGTCCCCTATTTTTAATGTTGCAGACCTAGTCCATTACAAAGGACCACCACTAAACTTGGATCAGACCATCCATGAAGTCGGTCAAGATGTGGAGAAACTCAAACTGCCTCCTGTTACAGTTAAACAAGCTGATAAAATATTGGATACCATGGTCTACAAGAAGACTAGGGCCAAAGAATATAAAGAACACTTGATCAAAAGTCATGGACAACCTGATGCAGATGTAGTATGGATCAAGGAGGTAGAGTTCAAGAAGTTGGGAGTTGATCTCAACTTGCTCAATCCAAGGATGGATTGAAGTTTTCTGTTTTGGGGAGGATGGTGCAGGGGCAGCTTAGCTTAGCTCCTTCATGTTTGTTTGCAATTTTGGCTTGTACTGACCTTAGCCAAGTCAGGGTCTTAGTTGTTTGATTTGGACCTTAGAAGGTCTTGTTAGGGTGTGATGGGTTAGTCATTAGGACTAAAATCATCTAAGGGAAATCATTGTGATTAAATTTTGGCTTTAATTAGTTTTGGACAGCTTGTGTTAGAATGTAAACAATTAATGTGTGTTTACGACATCTACGTTGTTAAGAGATGCTTAGAGGCAGTTAGGGAAGTTTTTGATTTGGAATCAAGAAGTTGGGGATCCTAAGATGAAGGATAATGGTGAAGTTGCAAGAATATTGCAAAGTTGCATGGCAAGATTGCTTGGTTTCATGTAACTTAGTAGTTGTCTTAAGATTCCCTTAAAATCAGGGGTATGGAAGTGAACACTTTCCCTTAAAACATGGAAAAATACTTCAAGATAGGTGTGAAGGCTTGTTGTGAGTAGTTAGAGTACTTTTAATCAAATTTTGGTTTGGAAGAAATAGAAGCTCTCGGCCTTTTCTGTATTTTCTGTGTTTTCCTGCAAACCCTGTGTTTTTAGAATAGTGATATATAATGTGTTAAATGCGTTGATTTGGCACTGGTATTGTGTTTACACAACAATTAGTATCATTCTATCTTTTGTAAATAGTTTCATTCGGTTTAGAGTAGGTGTTTTGAGCTAGACAAGTTCTCACATAGTGAAAGGATTGGAACTTTAATCAATCATTGAAAATAGTTTGAAGGAGGAAAGTGTGAGACTAGAAGATAGGGCAGTTAGCCTCTCTCAAGATCATGAAACCCTTGTGCGGTACTGATAGAGACGACAGCCTATGCAATGTTTAAAAGCCTAAAAGGGTGTCAGTAAATGTGTTTTTTTTGCTAGGTTGTGTGGAGAATTTGGGCAGAAAAAGCAAAAGAGTGACTGGTAAGGGCTAGTAGAAACTAGGCCCTCTCAAGGCAAAATCTAGAGATCGGGTAGTTTGAGGATAGTAGAACCTCCAAGATGGATTCCAATGGAGGTGAAATGCATGGAAATAGAGCATCTATCTCCCCTACACAGAGTTCAAGTTAGATGGAGAAGTTGGCACTTAGACCCTTCTAAGTCCAAGGAAGAATAGTCAGTTGCAAGAAGGTGTGGGTCTTCCAGAGGTAAAGCACTAGTGAAGAACTCTTTGAGAAGAGTTGGAGCAGGACTAGGATAGTCTTCTAAAATCAACAAGAACCCTTCGTAGTAGGTTCCAGGCAGGAGATAGTGGAAATTCTTCCACAAGCTAGTGTAAGCAACCTTTGGTCTTATCATACACCACTTGTTTTCATCAATCGTTCCCAATTTCTATTTTTCATGATATTCCCTCATCAATTTTTTCTCTTTATCTCTAAAGGCTTGGAGCTGATCATTTGTTAGTTTTTTTCCTTTTAACAGCTCATTTCTTCGGCATGACGAATAATTTTACCTATGCAAAAAGTGCTAAGTCAAGTCAAATTAACTAATAGTGAAGGGTTGTAAAAGTCTATTAAACAGGGAGACCAATGGTCACCTCTTTCAAATGTTAGTTTTCGAAGCTGAAGTGGTTTGTTTTTGAGTATGATATTGTGAAAGATGGAATCAAGTTCAAGCTAACCCCATTGTAGGGAGATGATAGGGAACAAGACAAAATGGCAAGGATAGTGATGATAGGAAGGAAGGAGTTCCTCAAGCATGAGGAAGATAAACATGGTGAAGGTGCAACTACTTACACAAAGAAAAGAGTTGAGGTAGAAAAAGTAGACAAAGGAGTGATGTTAGAAAGGAAAAAGGATGGAGAAATAGTGATAAGAGAAAGGGAATCCTTTATACAGGATCTATTTATGTTTGCAAAGCGGGTTGGAGACAAGAAAATGATTTATTTTAGGAAAAAAGCAAAACAGTGTAGGATCGTCTAAATCTGTCAAATTAGAGGTATCTGACCTGATGAAAATATGGAGCTGAAGAACGTTGGGCAAACCCTAATGCAAGGAAAAGGAAAGATACTGGAGACAAGATGGAGAAGAGGTGAAATGGCCTAGTAAGGTCTGATGGAAAGATGGATTTTCAATGAAAGGGAAAGATGGAAAGCAATAGGCTGTGACAAAAGATGGAATACATGATGAGAAGGTCCTGAGGCAAAGGGGAAAAGGAAGGGTAAAGTGTGGATGGATTGAGAAATCCATGTAGGGCTTGTCAAGAATAAAGTGATAGAGGTAGTGTTGTGTCCCCTAGATAAAGAGAGAACAAACAAGCATTGTAAAATAGTGTTTAAATCAGAAGATACTGAGGGAAAGGGAGATTTGATTCAAAGTCTAGATGCAAAGAACCCATGTAGGGGGTAAGAAAAAGAAGACACGAAAAAAAGTTTGATGCAGGTCATAGAAATGGAAGTTGTAAAGAGCCTAGATAAAAGGCCAGTGGAAGAATGTATGATAGTTGAGGATAAAGATAAGTGCATGGAAAGCATGGTAGATGTAGTAAGTGGTCCACTAAAGGGACAAGAAGATAAAGAGCTTGAAAATACAGTGTTGGAAAATAGTTCAGTGGAGGATAAGAGATAAGAGGATGTGATGCATCAAGTGGAATGGAAAAAAGCAAAGGAAAGGTCTCAGACAAAGTTTGTAGAAGGTGCAGTCACCATAAAAGGTGAAATTGAAAATACAAAGTGTTTGAATGACTCAAAGATGGAAGAGACTAAGGAAGAGATTTTTATAAAGGTTGGCCAAGTGAAGGCTAGAGGAAAGGTGAGAGTGGGATCTCCAAATGAAATGGAGAAGAAAGCAAAAGATGAGGCTAAGACAATGGATGGTCCTAGATGGGTAAGAGTACTGATGCAAAAATTGTATGCAGTTGTGGCAATGGCTCCTAGATGGGAGAACCTGAAGCAGATGGTGAAGATGATGGATAAGAGGAAAAGAGTGAAGGGAGTGCTTTATTAAATCCTTTTTTTCATGATCATGTTGATGGAGGTGAAGCCAAGGGTGAAAAATAAAAGAAGGACAGACAGTGGACTGTTTGGAAGTAAGTGATACCAAGGAACAAGTTAGGAGCAATTGAATGCAACCATGGATGATAGGATAGAGCAGGAAGGTGCAGGTTCAAGTTGATCAGTCAAGAGAGGAATTGTTTTGCAAGGACAAGGCCAAGCCTAAAGTTAAGATGAAGGCAAGAGGGAGTAATGGCAGGAACAAGGAGGATCATCAAAGATTTGTTGCAGGTCAAGGTGTTGCAGAATTCCAAGAGAATTGGAAAGATTTCATGGCCGGATGTATGGTGCAGGAGCACCAAGGACAGCTAGGACCATTAGGTGGTCAAGTGATGAAATTTTTCTTTGTAATCATGAGTGTGATGTAATAAGGTCTCAAAATACTGTGTGTATGAAAATATGCCTATTATAAAGGATTCAAAACATATTCAATAAAACATTATATCAAAGAAACTAAAATAAAATTAAACAAACTCTTTATTGCAGCTTCTTCGAAGTCATTCTATTGCTCTCTATCCCCAATGTTTCGTTGATTCAAGTTGCTCTCAGATTTCATGTGCCAAGCTCAACGAAATGGACTACTGGAGAATGAGATTTAAACTAAAATGCATACTATGCTAAAATGCAAGATTATGCTGTGCTATGATTATTGCTAAGATATGATTATTGATAAAATGCTAAAGATGGAAAAGCATAAACATAATTGTGTATGCGTGTTTGTATCTAACCAATGCTTGGATTTGCACATGTATTTAAATAGTTTTTTAAAGAATATGATTGGCTGTCATGATCAATGGTTGAGATCAAGCTTGTCAAGATGAACGGTGAGAAATTTTTGAAAGGTGAGAGAGAAATAAAAGGTTTCCTCTTTCTTCAATTTTTTTCATTCAGATCCGAAGGAAGGTTGCCATTTGAAGAATGAGTTGGGAATGAATTTCATAATTAAATAAATTTATTTATTTAATTATATATGAGGATGAAATTAGAAGTTTACATAATTAAATTAGTAATATTTAATTATGTGTGAGATGAATTTAGAAGTTCGCATAATTAAATTAGTAATATTTAATTATGTGTGAGATGAATTTAGAAGTTTGCATAATTAAATAAGTAATATTTAATTATGTGTGAGAGATGAATTTAGAAGGTAATTAAATATTTAAAATATTTAATTATGTGTGAGAGAGGAATTTAGAAGATAATTAAATATTTAAAATATTTAATTATGTGTGGAGTGAGAAAAGGTATTAAATTAAATATTTATAATATTTAATTTAACTATGAGATGAAGAGGGTGTTCGGAGGAATATTCCATTATTTGAATTCAAATATTCAAATTTAGAATAACATGATAATTAATATAAATAAATTATAAAATTTATTTAATTTAATTAAGAGGAATGTGGAAGATGGTAATAATTAAATAAAGTTATTTATTCAATTACGGTAGAAGAATTATAAAAGTGAACAATATAAATAAATAATTAAATTTATTTATATGTAGATGACTTTAGAAGATTAATTAAATAATTTATATTTAATTAATTAACAATCTTGATTAACCATGACCATTTTTAGACGTATACAAAGACCATTAGGAAGTGTTTTGAGTCATGTTAGGTTGATAGTTTTATGAAGTTGACATGTCTTGGCAAATGTTGTCAATATGATGGAATGAAGCCTTCAATGGCATAAACATGAAAAAACCTATAAGATGGAAATGTAAAGGTCAAAGTAGTGTGATGAGGCCATCATAAGGTCATTAGAATAGATTGAAAGTCAGTTTTAGTGTCAAAAAGTGAAAAAATTACAAAAAAAGAAAAAAATGCAAAGTTGCACTAAAAAGGGAATTGAAAGATGAAGTTGGTAAAGGGAAGTTTTAAGGTGGTTTTAGGCAGTTGTACAAGTAGGAGTTCCTTTAAAAAAGGACATGTAAACATTGGAGGGAGGCTGGCATGACTCCATTTGAAAATTTGAATGAAATCTTTTGTTGTTTCCATGTTTTTCCCTATTTTTCTAAACTTTGTTGGCAATAAACAGTCTATACAATGAATATTGTGGCATGAAATGAATTGGGAATGATAGTGGAGTGAGCCTACTATGATTTACATTAGATTGGAGGCTTAACCATTTAGTTTTGTGGGTTTTAGAGTAGATTTTCAAAAACTTCCTGTGTGACTTAGAAATTGAGGGTTTGAGAGTACAAAGAATGCAAGCTTGATCCATTCCACCTTCTATAGGTATTGTAACTCAGTGGAATGGATCATAATAGGTAAGGTTAAATGTTTGGAGGTCTATTTTGTGCACATATGTTCATTTGAGTGGGTAGGAGTGATGCCTAGGGCTGGAAAAGTCAATTTTCCTTGTGAATTTGAAGGCTAGATGGTGGGGTTTGTCAAAATGATGAACTTGTTGATCTAATGAAATTTTAAGTTTTTGTAGGGTATTTGGAAGGTGTTTGATGCTTTGTGGGGGTATGGAAAGGCTTGGGAATATGAATTTCAATAAACCCTTGGGTTTTAGCATGTAAAAGGAGGGTTTACTGAGACAACACTTTAGAATGTTTGTGTCTGGGAACTAACCATGGATTTTGTTGTTTTAGAACATATCAAATGACTGTCCATTGGTTTGGAGTAAAAATAGAGTCTTTAAGAGGGACCTCCTTTGTAAAATAGGGCTAATCTAGTAGCCTTTGGGCAAGGTAACCTATTGAAACTTCATACTGTTGCAAGGGAACCTTATGTGATTTGTTGGGCATTATACTTGGGGTCTAGGTGGATGCTAAATGGATGATTTGTTGGACCTTTTATGGCCTTCTCTAAAAGATAGGTCCATTGGATGAATTTTGAGACCTAGAAAGCAAAGGATATTGTTTTGGGCAATTTGGGAGAATGAATTTTTGAAGGTTGTTTCTTTGCATGCATTTGATCAAATTGGGTTGGTTTTTGTGTTGCTCCACCTTGTATGCATCAGTATTTGAATTGACATTAGGTTGTTATGAGTTAATCTTCACCTTGGCTCTACATCAGGAAGGCCTTGGAGTTGTGAAATATAGAAAACCCTAGATATTTATGAGCAAATTGAGGGTTATTGTATTGGAAACCTATTTGAGCATGCATTAGGAGTATATTCCAATTTTTTAGAGACATATATGGGAAATTTGGTAGCATAGACAAGGCAATCAACTAGTTTGTATAACTGTTTGACAAAATACCTCAATGAAAGCTTTGGAAGCATACACAAAGAAATTCAATTGTTAAATTTAACAAAATTCCTCAAAGAGATGTGGTTTAAAAGTGTAATAGGAAAGTGTATAGAATTGTGTAATTTAAAATGTCTATTGACAACCTAAGGTTGAAACATGACAAACAAACAATTTGATCAACATGGAATAAGCAAAACAACAAAAATGAAAGCAAGACATAATAGAATGAAATAAAATGTACACAGACTTCACATACCTAAAAAACCAAAGTTTCAAATCGAGGAGTTCTACCCAATTATGTAGCCTTTGCTTCTTCTTTCCTCAAATTCCTCAAAAAATTGACTTTTTTCAAAAGCTTGTTCCCCTCCAAACTTCAATTGTATATCAGTCATCATTGCAATTCAAACTTGAATTCATATTACATGCCTTCCAATGTGAAAAATCTGCTATTTCATACAAAGATGATGGAAATATCATGAACAAGGTGGTGGAATATAAATATCATGCATGCACACTTCACTCAATCACCAAAAAGTTACTTTTTGTCGGAGCACACGCAAAACCAGGAGAGTATGCAGAATGTGGGCCAAAATCACGGGTATATTGTGTTTTTTAACCATTTTTTAATGCAAGAAATAACGTGCACATGTTCTAACGCGCTCACATTATTTCTCACTAAACGACCATCTCTCTATTTATCAATAACGCGCTCACGTTATAATAAATTTAGTTTTTTTAAAGATTTATATGGTATACCCACTCCCACCCTATCTCCCACACACTTTCACTCTCTCCCACCCTCTCCCACTCTCCCAGTCTCTCCAAACTCTCTCCCATGCTCTCCAACTCTCTCACCCATTCTCCCATGCTCTCTGACTCTTTGACCCTCTCTCCCACTCTCTCCAACCTTCCCATCCTATACGATGCTCTCTGACTCTCTCCCACCCTCTCCCATGCTCTCCCACCCTCTCCCACTCTATCCAACCTTCTCCCACCTTTCCCACCCTATCCCACCCTCTCCCACCCTCTCCCATC
>VDFB02035902.1:0-30121 GCA_007258455.2 Sequoia sempervirens | reverse complement strand
AAGAAGGAAAAAGTGAAAAATAATAAATAACGCAAGCGCATTATAATGCGCTCACGTTATATTTTTCTTTGGGAATCCCCAAGCCTTAGCTTTGGTATTTTCCTTAGAATACCAACCGAAAGGCTTGGAGGGCATTCCCAACAACCAAAGATGTGTTTTTTGCAAATTCTACAATTTTTCACATAATCGGGTTCGTGCTCACCATTAGGATTGCATTTGGTTCAATATTGACAAAATCAAACACATGGGTAATGTTAAGTCCAAGAAATTATTGATGATGCTCCTTATAAAGAACAATGATTGCACAAACTTGAGATGCTCGACGAAAAGCACATTAACGCTCTTGAACATCTCCAAGCTCACATCAAACACTTACAATGAAGACACAAAAAACATGTCATCCCTAGAATGTTTCATAAGGGTGATTTTGTTCTTACTGAGAATCAACATAATACCATTGCTAACAATAAAAATAAAGATAAATTCAGCCTTAATTGGTTAGGACCTTATATAGTTGATACCAATTATGGGTCTGGTGCTTATATCTTAATGCATCTTGATGGAACACCTCTTAAGGAACCTATTAATGCTACACATTTGTGTTGGTATTACCTCTAATATCTTTGAATAGTATGTTTGTTAAAGTAGTGTTGTCAAAAGTTATTTGATGTCATTCTAAATAACTTTCACATTGGTTCGTTCTTGACAACTAATCTTGTGTTTGTATTGAACACTAAGGTAATTATTTAAGTTCATTTTATAATTACTTTAGGATTCATACTATTCACCCTTGTATTATGTTAAGTTAGATCCAATTATAGGTGTATTCAATTTAACATATTTCTTTAATATACAATGTTGTATCTATAGCAAAACTAAAATATGTTTTACATTAGATCAAATCAATCCTATTAAATCATGAAAACATTAATTAAATACTTTTACCATAAAGTCATTTAATTAATCACATTGTATTTAACATTTAAACACATTAAGAACAACCATAAAAACAATAAATACACATGTATATATATATCTCCAAAAGTTTTATATACATCTCAATATCATATACAAAATCACCAAGGTCTATGAGAACTTGATCCCTCGGGCTCTGGCGCTCGAGATCTTGTCCCTGGATGTCATGAGATGGTCGTGTGTGATTATTACTGTGAACTGACGAGTCTAAGTGAATACTCCAAACCATGTACTCAACCAACAACCACAAGACGCTCCTCTGCCATCTCATCCCTCTCCACTCATACCTGTGCTAGTTCTGCATGCAGTCTCTCAACCTCTACTAAGGTCTATGATGATTTTCCTACACTCTTAGCTTGATGAAGTCATCTCCTCACACTCCTGTATGCTGCCCATAACCTTGCGAAAGGTCTGAGCAACTTTGGCTCCTCCTCCATGATCGGTGGGGGCATGTAGTTAGGATCCATCTCCTCCTCACCAATGGATGCAGGAACTGTCTTCGCAGTAGCTTGATGATAGAACTCTTGTTAGTCTCTCATTGCTCTTGTAAGATAGACAAGGTACATAATTAGTACACATCATCATGATATATATATATATAAACAAAACATAAAAATACTCAAGTACATGTATCAAATCAAAAATATCATCACCTATGTCTCTAGATGCATGAGGAATATCAACCTCATCCTCTCTGGGGGGAATGGAGGACATGCTAGCCTCTCTCTAACTCTAGGTACCAATTTTTTCCATAGCTACCACACACGATCTGATCCTAAAAGTATGTGAGGACTCTCCATGCTCGCACCGATCCTCAGTCGCTACCTCATCACCCTAACTCAAGGGTGGCTCCTCCTCACAATAATCATCCTCCTCATAATCCTTCTCCTCCTCATCCTATCCTCCATCCTGGTCCTCATAGTCAGGATCAACCTTTGACTCATACTCATCATCAATAACATCAATAAATATATTTGATGGCCTATATCGTACATCCTCTGCTCTATCCTTTGGCTCATCTCCCTCATTTGGCGCTAGTCCTGCATCACCTATAGGGACATCCATGGGGAAAATAGGAGCTGGTTGTGCCATTCACCACCACTCCTCATGCTCATCTGTGCTACCAACATCATCAATATTGGCAACTGGTGGCTGATTGTGATATGATGCATCAAAATCACTCTGATGAACATGATCTATAGTAAGTGTAACAATATCATTTGGCCTCTAGGAGCTCCACATTGATCATCTAATGAAGGGGCACACACTTGGTGGTGTTTGCACTTGCCTAAACTATCGCTTGACTCGCCCATAATAGAAAGGTCGTATGACATAGTCATGCCTCCCAGCTAGAAACCTATCCATCTACATCCTCCTCAGCTGTCCTATGGGATCTAGCCACTATAGAGTGAGTAGATAGGGTCTCCATAAGATCTCATCCTCCTCCAACCGGTCAAACCTCACCCTCCAAAAGTGTAAATCTTCATACCACCACAAGCATCATGGAGGATAGCCGAATGCTCATGGATATCCTATAGCTATAACACAAGGGAATTCGATAGGCCTAGTGCATGTGATATGCTTGAGGTACCACACCCACAAAAGTGTGTAGTGCACCATACTGTCAATCTCTCGAAACATAAATCTACCAATATCATAATATAAGTGTGCTAGGATGCAACAAACCCATGCATAGATTTTCCTATCCTCGTACATCCCTTGAATCAAATGTACTAATCCTCCATCTAAGTGTGTCACTCATCCATCATGATTGAGAACAAGAGCCACTGTATGCATCATAATTCATCTAACAATAGGAGCTCACAAATATAGAAGCATGGGAAGCTCAATCCATACTCTAACATGCTCATCATGAACTGTTCCACCTAGGAAATACTGCATATCCACCTTCTTCTCGTGGAATGACTGATCCCCTTGGAAATATACTCACTCTCCCCGAATAGGAACTCAGAGAATGTAGTGTATGTCCTTGACAACGATGGTCATCTCCCCAGTAGGAAGATGAAAGCTACAAGTATTGGCGTCCCAACGCTTGCACATGGCCATAAGCATGATGTCATGGTATCTCATAGGGGGCATAACATATGCCCAATAAATACTGATTGTTTGTATATGCTCTATCTCTGCTGCAGATAGTGCTGGAGAGTAATCTCTTAGAAAAGTAAGCTACCTCCCCCTAGCTGCTATCATAACCGAGTAGGGAACTATCAAAATCATCACAAAATGCTCTAAAATCCATCTAATCTCTTCAATTTTTACATATTTCATCATGCAAACATACTAAAGCAGATCTAGTGTGCTTTTTTAATAGCCCTAGACACTTTAGAACCCTTTTAGGACATTTCGCAAAGAAACGTGACACTTCACAAAGAATGGAACACTTTGTGAAGAAATGGGACACTTTGTGAAGAAATGAGACACTTTGCAAACAAGAGGGACACTTTGCGAACAATGGGACACTTTGTGAAAAAAAGGGGACACTTTGCAAACTTTTTTTCAAGATCTTAAATTAACTTCTCCATACATTAAAAATCATTAAATTATTTTAAAATTAGAAGATGAAAATTGTAGAAACAATTCACCTCATAATATAGATCACCACGCACCACTTGCTCTCGAAGCATATCCAGTCATGAAGGCATGTAATCCCGTCTACTTGACATCTTCTTGTCTCACTCATCACTCTCAAGAGACAAGAAGGTAAAATGCAATAGTAAGTGAAAAATTAATTTCTTCTACTTCTTTTAACCTATTTTCATCCTTTTCACTCTTACGCATTAACTTAGGGTTATTTTCTCTTAAGAGTTCATGAAGCATCTTTTCTTCAAATCAACATAACAGGAGCCCGGGAAATCCATTTTCAACATCGTTTGATGTGTTGGAATCATGATTTTGTATTTATCATTATCAATTTTCTATCATTATGTGGCATGGTACTTGGAAATTCCCTATGGTATGATGTTCTTTATTTGGCGTGGCTAGATTGCTACCTTGATTCCACCTCTGTAAAGCAAGTAGAATCAAGGGGGGGCATACATCTACCCTTGAATTGGATTCCTAGGCATTGGGAAAAAGGATTTTTGGACAATTAACAAATGTGTGTTGCAGGATGTGGTTCCTAATGTTGTGGTTTTACAAAGAACTACACTGGGGGCTTCATTCTCCCGTATTTTGAACAAGTATCCTTTTTAGAAAGTGCACTGTTTAGAGTTCTTTAGCTTACATATGCATGTAGAGTCATATGGGCACTAAAGTGGGGCATAAATGTGTCATAGAACATTGGACCCTCTTGAGAAAAGAGATAATTTCACACCTAATTGGACCCACTTTTGAGTCCCTTTGCATCATTTGTCCTTTAAAATGACATTTATAGGCCCCTAAGACCTATTATTTTTGATCTAGAGGCTCGTTTTTCCTGAGAAATCATTTAAATCCCAACAAACAATATTCAAATAATCCATATCCTAAAATCCTACCTTCAAAAATCAGAAGTGGGACCCATTTTCCACCTTCAAGGGCGAATGAGTCCCCTTTTGTGGGACCCATTCACCAAGGGTGGCGAATGAGTCCCTTTTGAGGGAAATTTCAATTTTGAGCAGGAATTCAATTAATTCAACATAATTTTTTAGTAAATGTCGGCCTCTTAGGTCTAAATACTGGGAAAATTAGGTATTGTTGCTTATAAATACTCATTTTAGTCATTTCACAAAAGTAATTTCTAAAGCCAAATCTCTTACAACAAGTTTAATTAGCAAAGTTGAAGTTTTAGGGCAGCAAGCTAAGGTTTTTGCAGGTCTTGAAGCTCACTTTTTGGATCAAAGTTCAACATTGCAAAGGATTGATGATGGATGCCTATGGTGAATCATGGAGAAATCTAGGTTTAGGAGATGCAACTAGCCATCAAATCACACCTAAGGACTTGTTTTCAAAGTGGTTCCATCTTCCATTTCTTCTCTATCTTCAGATTAAGGTTTATATTTCATTTACATTCCATTTGCATTCCATTTTTTCTCCATTTTTGATGTGTTGTGATTTTTCTAGGGTTGAGATCTTGCATCACACAAATCACATTTGCATTTCTTATTCTTGCACAATAGAATAGGGTTTTTGACATACTTCAGATCTTCCTAGTCTTTAACACATCTAGGGCTAGGGTTTTATGTAGATTTTTCTCCATTGAAGGTTTAATTAGCCAACTAGGGGTTTTACCAAGGAAAACCCTCCATTAGACAAATAATTTTAAGCTATTTTGCAAGAATTTTCTGAGATCCCGATTCAGGTTTCTATTAGAAAGTGTTGTACAAGTGTTAAGGTGCAAAATAAAGATTTGAAATCACATAAATTTGAAAGTGGAATGATTCACCATGCATGGAAAATGATTCCCTCCAGAGGTGTCATTTTTAGTCAGATGTAGATCCAAATACCCCGTTAGCAAAAAATAGCTCTTGTGTAGAAAAATCCTGAGCTGGGACTGATTTGCCCAGGGTGGCAAATGAGTCCCAATAAGCTCAAAATTAGGTTTTGTTAGATTTCCCAATTGCTTTCCAGTCTTCTTTAGCTTCTTAGGTGCACACATTTTGAGATTTGGCTTTATGTTTAGTTTAGTTTACATTTTCATTCATCGTTTTATGCTTTTTGCAAACATCATTATGTTTTCCAACATTGCATGTTTCTTAGGTTTGACATTCATAATCTCTTAATTTCATAGCTTAATTGCCTTTAGATCATTTCATTTAGCTTCAATAACATAATACACATCTTAATTTGAGTGAACCACCTAGAATTTTGAGTGGGGTTTATCTCTCTCCTTTTAGGTGAAACACCCTAAGAGTGTAAGAGTAGTCCATAAATCCTTCCCAAAAATCTTTGGTTCAGGAAATAAGATTGTTTAAAAAAATGGGTACACACAAAACATCATTGAAAGTTCCCTCCCCAATATCAATAGATCCCTTCCTAATTACAATCATGTATGCATTGTTTCTCATCAAAATATGAGACATAGTACAAGGCTCAAAAGAAGAGAATATAGACTATGAAGATGCCATATGATGAGATGCTCTTGAATCTAGAAGCCATCTCCCTGATCCAAGACCTATAAAAGAACAAAGAGCTTTCCCTTTATTTCCTGATGTAGCAGCATGATCTTTGTCATTTTTAGATTGTTTTTAAGGAGAAGAAGAATAAGGTGACTCATACATTCTGGAAGGAAAATCAATTTGACTATTTTTGAGAAGATATTTTAACTCATCAATATCCTTCTTATATAAAAAGAATGTTCATCATGTCCAAGCTTCTTGTAGGATGAACAAGGCGGCTTCTCCTTCTTAGATGATTTCTCTTTGGAAGAGAATTTATTCTTTCCTTGATTTGAATGTGGATTATTCTTTACTTTCTTTTGTTTCTTATCAATATGTTTTGATTTTTTCACCTGACTAGCCAACAATGCTTGAGATTTAGAAGTCTTGATGAGACCATTATTCTAAGATTTTGTTGCTCATGTATTAAGATCTCATAAAATTATGTAAATGAAGGTGTAGTATATGTAGACCACATAGTCAAACTATGAGTATGGAAGCTAGAAACAAAAACAACATAATAAAGACCAAATTTTTTCAAAATATTGTAGACCAACCAAATGTCTTTCTTATCAATTCCACATGATTTATATTGCTCTCTTAGATCATTAACCTTAGTGATGTAGTCTTGGATGTTGTCAAAGATCTTAGGATCAAGGCAATTCATTATCAATTCGATAGCCTCTTACTTCATCTATAGTACCATACAAAGTTTTCAAATTGTTCCAAGCTTCATGAGAATTCTTTCATGATTCAATTTGAAACAACAAATCTAGAGGAACTAGTCTAAAAAGACATCCAAGAGCTTTGGTATGTTCAATCATGCATTTTATCTTTTTATTTGCATCTATAGGTTTAGGAAGCTTATTTTCAACATATAGAGAGTGACTTTTAGTCATTAGAATACTCCATGCATTTTGATGCCATGTTGAATAATTGTATGATGTGAGTAAAGGAAACTTAGAATCATGAATGGAAAAGAAGGGAAAAATAAAATAGATCAAAAGAATACACCAAGAGACCCCTCCCAATCACTCAATTAAGAATCCCCCCAATAATATATGATTTTCCACTTTATACTTAGTGCTTAAATACAATTGCTAGATGCCAAAAACAAGAAAATAGACTTGATCTTAGTGCTTATAGATGCCAAATTTTCCACAAGCTCAAAGCAATTTTTTTACATAATAGGAGATCAATCTAATCATACCACTAGAAATTACATGAAAAATTATGCACTTTCAAAAAAAATTCACCCAAAAATATTATTGTAGGAGAAAGAACGGATCCTTGAAAGTTCCCAAAATGAGAATGACTTAGCAACACTCATGTAATTATTGTAATTTATTTTGGCTGTAGTATCTTCTAATATTGTGTGGGAAATTTGGAAGGCTAGGAATGCGGATATATTCTAGAGCATAATGAGAGTACTTACTAGGTCCACAATAAGACTTGTGTTATATAATATTTTTTTGTAAGTCACAATCACATTGGAGATTTCCAAGGAGAAAATTTTGAAGCTACTAAAAGAAGGGATTGTAGATGTCAACAAAGATGAGATTAAGTATGGAAGACACTGGCCATTCAATAGGGAAGATAATGTACTATTCATGAAAATATTTCTAGAGCTTCAAAAGAAATACAGTAAAAATATCCTCCTAAATATTGGAAAAAGATCTTGATTTCCAAAAAAGGCCAAGGTTTACTGTTAGTCATAGGGAGGATCTCACAATAGAAGTGGTGAGATCTAATCAATACCTATTAGACAACAACCCACCATGGAATGATAATGATCAATACAATGAAAGAAGGAACTTATTTAATATAATGATGACATTTTGGTTATTTTGTAAGCATGAAATATAAAAAATTTCTTCTTTCTATTGGCCTTATATGGAATCAATAGATCCTTACACAAACTTGGAATGACCAAAGATGCATAGTATTTAAAGATTCTAGCATGGTACTATTGATATAATGTATATATAAAATGACCTATAATGTTATAATACTACTTTAGTTCTATTATAGTTTCTTTTTGAGAGGGAACTTGCATGGTTTCTAAGTAGTTCCATGGTTTATGACCCTAAGTGGCCTACATAATAGTAGCAATAGATTGGACTAGTATACAATATGTGTAATCATTGTTTTGTCTATACTTTATAATGTAAAAAAAAATCTCGATGTACACACTAATTTAAATACATCCATAATTTTCGAACTGTTCCACCTTTTTCAAATTATAAGATGCATCACACATAATGCTTCATTGGTTACAAGTTTTTTTTTTTAATTTTATATTTTTTTGACCAAGTTAAGTTGGTTGGAAAATTACTTTTTAGTATTTTTGAAATGTCATTGTAAGAAAATCATAACTAATTATTTACTTACAAAAAAATTCAAAAAGATATGTGACATCCAAGTGTGTGTCCTTCACTTATATTAATTTTTTTTTATCATACTTAGGTTGGCTAGAATGACACATAATTCTTATTTTTTCCAAAAAATTAGTAGTGTTTCATTGAAATTTCTAACTTCCACCAAATATTTTTTTTTCAAAAACTTACAGTAGCACTACATTCATTTTTCTACAAATTTTATTTCTACATATTTTTAAATTGTGTAAATAATCCATTCAAATTATGTGAAGTTGCTTAAGTCTAATTTTTAGCATTTTCATTGCCTCTTAGAGCTATTATTTGGCCCATGATGATCTTGCACTCACCCTTATGTAGACACTCATAAATTTGAGATAGAGTGACAAATAATGGATCAATAGGTCATGATTAGAAATTTAGGGATGAGTGATAAAATGAGATCTAGATATGATGTTGTCATCAATTATATTCACATAGGATTATACCACTTCTAATCTAATTATTACAACCAGAACACTTTAATAAAAGTAGGCCCAAAACATGAAGGAAAAAGAGATGGGTATACAATTTTAACCATTAAAATAGCTAGTATGATCCAATAATGTAAGATAAAATATTACATAATCTACAATTTATTTGCACTTATTTTAGTGTTTCTGTCACATGTATGTTTTAGACCTCATTTGTCATCTTCCCTAGCCTAGGTCCTAGTGTGGATGTGTTATTTTTTCCTCTCATGTGTTTACTCCCTTTTGATTTATTATTATTAATTTGACCCTTCTTCCTAGGTGTCTTTCCCATTTGCACGACCCTCTAAATATTTTGTACCTTCCTACCTTAGTGACATATCCATCCATACCACATTGGTCAAGTTTTCTTGTCATTTGATCACTTTTTGTTATCTCACATGTACCAACCTAGTTGTTATTTTTGCATTTAGATTAGATTTTTCAATTAGTTTTTATGCTTTGAATTAGTGTGATTTCTTAGATTATAAGTTTTATTTATTAGTTTTATTTCATTATTTACATGCCTTGTGGATTTTTTGTTGAATTATAAGAGGCTAATTGAGGTAGTTTCCCTTTTAATCCTTCTTTTTTTAGGTGTTCGCTATTGCAATTTTACACTTGCATGTTTATTTTGAGAATAACCAAAATTTATGTCAGTTCAAATAAGTGATTGGGAGATAATGAACAAACTTCTTATAGAACTTTCAAATAGTTCAAATAATAAAACATGATAAACTTTAAAAGGAAGAGATATTTTTTTGTTGGGAGGATAAATATTTGTACTTTTTTTAGATGGTAGATATTAAGTGTACAAATTCTTAATCTCTTTCTAATTTAGAAATATAAAGATAATGAGATATTCATTCAACTAGATTTGTTTGGACTCTTAACTCAACTCTTATTCTGTTAAGTCTTTCTACATGACATAATTAATATTTAATAATTTTTTTGTGAACCAAATATTCTCATCACTAACCATTTAAGTGGAAAGATACTAAAAAAATAAATCAAAAGAACAATATTTAATTATACAACTGAGTTTTCATTTTTAACAAAAAAATTAAATGTTTACCAATAATAAACACTTCTTTAAAAAAAAAAATTGAATATTTATAATTTATTTTTTCTCCTTTAAAATCTTGTGGAAAAGCCAAAAACTTAATATTCATGGTATTTTTCTCTTTGGGTAAAGATAAATTTATATTAATTGTTAAAATTGAAAGAGTTACTTAAACATTTTCAGACAACAATAACTGTCAATAAAGTCTAGAGAATAGGCATGAGGGTCAAAGGAGGATAGGCAAGAGTTGGGTCAGATTCTTGCATCATGTGATTGCAATTCCTTGGCGAGGCAAGATGTCTTGGCTTGGAGTAACATTGATTTATCTGGTAAGTACTCTGTTTCAGCAGGTTATGGTGAGTTGGTTAGGCAGGGGTTTGGGGACTTTGAGGTTCCATGGTGGAAGCAAGTGTGGAACAAATTTCTTGGCCCAAATTGTGCAATTTTTTTATTTGGCTGGTGGTCTAGAACCGGTGTCTTACTTGGGATAACTTCTGCAAGAGAGGGTTCCAAGGTCCCTCGATGTGTGTTTTGTGCTGTCAAAGTGATGAGAGTGTCTCTCATCTCTTCATCCAATGTTTACTTTCTAGGAGGCTTTGGCACCTTTGATGGGCTATGTGGAACAAGGCTTGTTGGCATGTCGAGCATCTTTGGCAGAGTTCTTTGCCAGGTGGGGGAAGGCCCCTATTAATATTTCTTTCCTTCAAGTTTCTTGGACGCTTGGACCAAATTTTATTATCTGGCATATCTGGCTGGAGAGAAATTGCAAGATTTTTCAAGATGTGAAGCTAGTTGTCCAACATTTGTGGTGAAAGATTCTTCATTCTTTGGGTGAAACTATTGTGGCTAAGTGTGATTTGGTTAAGGATGTGGATCCTGGAGAGGTTGCCTATTGCACTCGCCTCAATCTTCCTCTTTAGAGGGAGGCTGCTTAGAGTGCTGGTCAGATCATGAGAAACGAATGTTGGAATCCTCTTCGGAAGATAAATAGGGAGGGGTGTTGGTGTCCTCCTACTCAGGGTGTGTTGAAAATCAACACAAATGGGTCTTCTCATGGAAATCCTGGTCATGCTAGTATTGGTGGTGTCGAACAAACTAGTTATGGGATTGTTGATTTTATCTTTTTTGTGTATAAGAGTTGGTATACTAATAATGTGATGGAGGCTCTTTCCATTTTATGTGCTGTGGAGTGTGGTTGTGCTCTTGGGTGGAGACAGATCATTTGTGAATCTACTTCTCAGGTGGTAGTGACTTTGCTCAAGAGGCAACAGTTAGAGGATGTCAACTGGCATTTGGCTGTTATTATAAAACATATTCTTAATCTATGTGCTTGCTTGGACTTTGTTTCTTTCTGTCATATTCCTCGAGAATGGAATGGGGTTGTGGATTGTTTGGCTAAATGGGCTTCTGATCACTTGCAAGAATGGAATATTGTGGAAAGGGGTCAATTACCCCTAGATTTGTCTCAAAAGTTGGACCAATTAGTTGAGATTGATAGGGATGTGTAGTGCCCTTGCTTTGCAATGCTCTTTTTGATTTGAATAAATTTTTACCCCTCTTTTAGTTAAATAAGGTCTACAGAATGAAAATCCAAGGAGGTTTGCTACAAATCCACCTCCACCAAGTCTCATAAGAGAACAAAAAAGTGAAATTAAGACCACTGAACACAAAAGAAATTATCAACCAAAATCACGATAAAAGAGTGAAAGAAATTGTGAAGAGTGGGTTGAAGAAAGAGATCCTCAATCCATAACATTCCAGATATGGTCAACATTAGAAGTCCATTTAATTGATAAGGATAATAGTATGTTTATTGATTACACTGTCCATCAAAACTCAAATCTTCTTTCTAGAGACAAAATCTCTTTATTTTTAATAATTCAATCAAATCATTACTTTTAATTTGATATAATCTTTTTCATAATATTATAATGTACTATATAAAAAACAAAAATATAATATCTATATAATTTTGTCAACTTCAATCCTAAATAAGGTTAAAGAAGTTGAGGAACATCTCTGGTTAAAAATATATTAGAAATGATTTGATATGCCTTCTGAGTAAGGTGGACGGAATCAAAGAAGAGATATTTGGAAGCATCAGGACATGTAGAAGGACTCAATTCGTTGCACAGGAAGCCAACTTCTATGGCGCCCGTCCCACAGCAACCCCTCGCAATCACCTCCAAATCTGACGTATAATATAACATTACAAGATTAGATATTATTCTAGCTATATGTTAATACAGTAAAACTTCTAGATATAAGCACGTTTGGATTGTTATTTATCATGAGAATGTAAAATACCATATTTGCTAGGATTTGCAATAAACTCGGAAATCAGATTGTGATAGTCGAGAGAAGCGATTTGAAGCCTAGGAAAAGCAGGTTTGAGCCCATCAGTCATGGCATTTACTCCTGAATTGAATCCAGATGCAGCCTGGTTTATCTCTTGGTCACATGCTCCCCTGTTCGAAAAGCTTGTAAGCGTTCTCTCTCCTGGTAGACATCCCAATGGTGGAACATTAATCACAGCAATTCTAGTGGCACCCAGATTGTATAACTCCTGCAAAATTCAGACTCAGAATTCACTGCAATTATGCTTGGAAACTGCTAAATTCAAAGAGTAGAGACAAGTTATAACCATGCCTTGATATAAACTGTGTATGTATTCAAGAGGAAATTTGTATACTCTTGAACACTGAATTGGAGTCGACGAGTTGGGAGTAGGAAGTAGTTGGCAATGAAGTCATTGGTGCCTATCGAAATGAAAAATATTGCCTGTCTGATGATGGTGGTGGCCTCTTCATCTCCCACCAATCCTGCTATTCTCTTTCTATACTCTTTAAAAAACTCAACTTGTTTCCAAAATGGTATCACATCCTGTATTCATACATGCAAATCCAGCTTATAAGAAAAATATGACAAGATACATACATCTGCTGCACATCCATTGTCCTACAAATGTATCAATGTCCTGTCAAACATTGTAATATGTTATATTTGCCTACCAATATTTGGGCAGTGAGATTGTCCAAGCCTGAACGAGAAGATGCAAAGCCAACACCAGTTAGCAGGTCTTGGGCATTGAGCTTAGGTTCCAAATATGGGGGCAACAGTTCCTTGATTCCAAGTCCCTCAGCTGTAATGAAATGGTAAACTTTAAAAACCATGAAATTTGAAAATGGGTGAAGAAAAAATCAAACCAAATTAAGTAATCAACAATCTTTCAATATGTGTTAAGTGATCATACATTATCATGAGAGATGGGTTCTTGTGAATCACTATTCATGAAACACGGGTCAATGAATTTGACTTGAAAAACTACATGATTGAATCCTGATAGCATTATCATAAAAATGGGTGAAGAAAAAATCAAACCAAAATAAATAAACAACAATCTTTCAATATGTGCTGAAAGATGGGTTCTTGTGAATCACTATTCATGAAACACGGGTCAATGAATTTGACTCGAAAAACTACACAATTGAATCCTGATAGCAATATCATAAAAATGGGTGAAGAAAAGATCAAACCAAAACAAATAAAACAACAATCTTTCAATATGTGCTAAGTGATCATTCATTATCATGAGAGATGGGTTCTTGTGAACCACCATTCATGAAACATGGGTCAATGAATTTAACTCAAAAAACTACACTATTGAATCCTGATAGCAATATCATAAAAATGGGTGAAGAAAAAATCAAACCAAGATAAATAAACAACAATCTTTCAATATGTGCTAAGTGATCATTCAGTATCATGAGAGATGGGTTCTTGTGAACCACTATTCATGAAACACGGATCAATGAATTTGACTCGAAAAATTATACGATTGAATCCTGATAGTAATATCATAACAATTTTCCAACTGATATTATCAAATTTATTTCACAAACAACAATAATTCTGACATACCAAGTTGAAATTTTAAACTCTTGCAAGACCAAATTGTTTCTCTTCTCAAAGACAATACAAACATCACATTCATGAACACAGACAGACCACAAATTCTAACAGTGTAACAAACATAGAATAGCTATAACTTTCAAATTTACTGGCAAAGCTACAAGAAGAGCATGCTTGTATGGCATATCTCGGTTACCAAAGTAGTCAGACATGAGCTTTCCATTGGATATCCTTCCTGTGGGAATGTGATCTTTGAAATCTCTTCCATATGGTGGAAAATTTCCAGTACTATATGTACCAATAAAATCATTGTTCCCTGTATCTAAGTAGGAGTCCCCAAACACAAATAAGGTGGGCACTTTCTGTCCTCCCACCAACAAAATGTAATCACATTTCTCAGCTAGTATGATGATCAAAATAAAAAATAGAGCCTCTGAAACCAGAGATTTTTCCCTGAGTTTCCTCATCAGTTTATCAGGCAATCCTAGTATCGTAGTGAGAATTGAATTCAACTCTTCTGAAGGTAAACTACCAACCATGGAAGGCATGAAAGATAAGCTTCCACATGGCAATCCTTTAACTCACAAGGCTTCCTTTTGTATACTTTCTCAGGTACAAGATTGGAGCAAACTAAAAGTGGAGTGGGTGAAAAATTTAAGTGAGCAACTACAAGATTGGAGCAAACTAAAAGTGGAGTGGGGGAAAAATTTAAGTGAGCAAAGAGGAGGAGGTGGGCATTGATTCTCCACGTGGACTTGGAGATTTGGGTGATGGAGGAGGACGTAGACATGGATAGTCCACGTATCATTATTAAAATGCGGGTCATAATCTTAAGTTGACACAACAACTAATTTGGGTGAAGTACTATTAAGACAAGATAAATACCTGGTAAGAGAGAGCTGTTCTTAAATTGTATAAAGATTACAGTTAGGCTTTTATTGGTCCTCCACCCACCTCTTCATTCCTCGAATTTAATTACCAAAGATCACTCTCAGTCACATTCTCTCAATTTTTTTTCCATTATTTTATATATTCTTGTATTTCTTTATATAACTTTATAATTTATAATTATGGAAACATAAAATATAAAATAAATAAATTTGAATTGGTTCTAATATGTGATAATAATTCTTTAATCTGATTTTTTTGAGATATTTTGATGTTTGAGTGATTTGTTGATGTGATATTATAAAGTGTGATTGTATATCACTTATTTAATGAAAATTTACAAAAGTAAGTGCTTATCTTTTAATTTGAAATGATTTCAAATATATTTGAATAGGTAAAAAATATGGTTTTTAGATTTTAGATTGAAATATTATAAATATTTTAATATTAAAAAAATCACAATATAAAATAAATTTAATAATTTTTTTTTAAAGATATTGATAATTAGTATTAGTTTAAGAAATCAATTATAAACTTTATAATTATGTTGATAAATGTAATTACAATGGTAATAACGGATTACAAAATAGTGAGCAAATAACCAAATAGAATTCTTACAATAAATTTGACAATTATCTACTTGTCAAACATTCATTATGCTCAATTAGATATATCTATATAGAAACCTAATAAACTAGCATACATGTCTTACATATATCTTTTATCATGTCTAGTTTCATATGTATCTATTTATGGATCCAGTCAACTAGCATACACATTTTAAATATATTTAAGTAAAATAAATCCAAAGATAAAAATCTTAGGGTGTATCTCTAACCTATGTAACAAATTTAATATAGACACATTGAGACTACTCTCAGTGTCTTTTAAATAGACATTTAATATATATCTATATTTAAGCTCAATTTTTTTATGAGATAGTTTATTATTGAGCCTTGATTTGAGAATTTGGGTCAAAAGGATTCCAAATAATTCAAAAATTGTGCATTAGAATCACGTATTTAAGACACCCACAAAGATTGACATAAAGTAAATAGTAAAAGGGAAAAGTATGTGTTTTCCACCATTAATTTTTTTCTCCACATAGGTGCTCATTGAATATACACTACATGACCAAACATACCAATGTAAAAAAGTGAAAGAATAACACAAACAAAAGTAGAATAACTAAATCCATGATCCATAATCAAGCCACGAACAATGCATATATTTGAAACATGTGTTTGGTCTAGTGGATATTGGTTCAAAGAGTAAATATTGATCATTATTACATTACAATAATTGATTATTACTCTAGATACACCTAAGATTATTTTTTGCATTCTAAATCTAAAATTTTCTCTGCATTTAATGATTTTAAGGCATTTGTATAGAAATGATCAAATAAAAAAATACAGACATGTTGAGATTTGACAATGGTGGTGATTATTTCTTGAGGGAATTTGATGATTTCTATAAACATGTAGTTATTATTTAGTAGAAGACTACCCTTATACATATGAGCGGTTCATGAGGTTCCATAGAGGATGAATTGAACCTTAATAAAATTTAGAGGTATAAGTATGATGAGTGGTATGTATTTGGATCAATGCTTTTGATCGGAAGTTATGAGTATTGCTTGTTGTTTGATCAATCAATCTCTTTATTCAAATTTTGTATAAAAAGCTCCTTATAAAGTGTAAATAGGTAAAAAACCTTCTATTTCACATTTACAAATATTTGGTTGTGAGGATTTTGTTCATATTCTTAAAAATAATAACTTAATTGGATCTAAAAGCACATAAATGCATATTCATTAGTATCAATGAGAATGTAAAATATTATAATGTTTAGAATCCTCTATCCTTGTAAATGATTTGTTTTAATGATATGATTTTCAGGGACCATAGAGAACTTTTAGATCCTATGGATCTAAAGGAAAAGGAAGGAAAATAATATATTTTGAGACTAAGTTTGAAAAACCCTAAGGTGCACATGTTAAAGAAAATACTGATGGTTTAAATGAATGAGAGGGAGAAGAGGAATTTGGAGAGCTCTAAGTACGTCGATCATATAAAGGAATGAGTAGAATCCCTTAATCCACCCTTGAGATGATATAACCTAATTAATGGTATAGTTCACTAGATTTCTATTGGGTATTTACTTTTCTATGTACAAATGGAAAATTGAGATATTTCAAAAAACTCTCTTTTGATGATCATTTATTGGATGGAGGCATGTAGATGGTGATGATGGCCTTAGGTAAATGTGGCATTTTGGATCTTGTAAATTTCGCCTAGGGAATAAAGACTATTGGTTACATGTGGGTCTTTAAAATATTAAATAGTTTGTTACAAAAGTACATGGCCATACTAGTGGCCAAGGGTTGCTCCCATAGAGAGGCAGCTAATTTTGGTGATTTTTTTCTCTTGCTGGTAAAATTTCTTCCATTAGATTCTTACCTTTTATTGTTTTGAAAAGGAAAAATAGGTTTTAGGAACCTAAAACCCTGAGTTTAAACATCAAAAGAAAAATAGAAAAAGTACAAACAACCAGAACTGTCCCAAAAAGGAAACGACAAAAGAGACAAGAGGGCCCAAAAAGACCTAAAAACCGGCAACCAAAACACCACGTTACTCCAAGGTGTTCAGAACTCCCCAGCTTCCTTTTCAACATCCTTCATGTCCTGTAACCCCCCGCTTAAGAATTTGAGCCATATGTGATAAAGTCGGGGTTTTCCTCTTAATGTTAGCCCGTAATGAAATCCCTTCACCAGCCGATCTCTGCCTCCCCGCATCCAAATCCACGACCAGGAACCTTTTGGTTTTTTTCAAGCTTTTCCACCATCGCATTAATGATGATGGTATTATGCCTAGCAATTTTGTGATTGTTTGCAACAGTGGCCCTAATGTTTTGTCCTATCTTGGACATGCTGCACTCGATACTAGCCAATCTATCCTCCTTTAATTGTTGTCTTTTCCTCGGTAATGGAGTTTCCTATTCATCATTATTTCTACAATTCCCATCTGATCTTTTGTTCCAAATCCGTGACCTTGTTGTTGAGATCAGTAACACGGCCTTTTAGATCACAAACTTCTTTCTGGGTCCATTTGAGAATGGTGAAAAGGCCATCCATACTTTTTTTTGCTATACTAACCAAATCCTCAGGCTTAAGCTCATTCAGGGCCAAATTAATTTCATCTTGAATAGGGGACTCAAAATGATCATTCCCAAATTTTCCAGAAGCAGGGGCACTAGGGGCTGATTCCTTACTGACCATGGGCTTATTAGAGAGGATTTCCATAGAATTCCTAGAATACGAAACAAGTTTCATAACAGGGTTACCTTTAAAACCAGGGGACAAACCCAGAGTAGGGCAACCAGGAGACGACTGGGGATTAAGACAGGGCAGTGAAGCAAAACCCAGACTTCTTACCTTTTATTGTTGTTACACTAGTGATTTTTAATTAAATAAAATAGATATTAAAACTCCTTTCTTGCATGAGAATTTTGAAGAGAAAATTTACATAGAAAAACTAGATGGGTTGAAGGTAAAGGGGAAATAAAGTGTTTTTGATAGGTTGAAATGGCCATTTTATGGTTTGGAATAATTGTCTTAGATTTCGTATTATAATATTGATGCACTTCCACTAGAAGTGAAGAGGATAGTTGTATTTTCATTATATTTATTGATGATTAGATTCCAATCATTATCTTATATGTTGATGAAATGTTATTTATTTGTAACAACATGATGATTAAGGAGTTTACTATTCAACTTTCTGGTATGCTTAAAATGAAGGATTTATGACTATAAAAAAATTTTAAGAATGAAAATTATTAGGTATTAAGTTCACAAAATCTTTGGCTTAGTAAGAATAAGTATGTTGACACCATTTAGTGATGGTTTGCTACATGCCAGATTGTGAGTGAGTGAGTATTTCTTTACTTATATGTAATCATATTTCACTAAATATTTATTCTAATAAAATGATTATTTTTAGGATATATAATGTGCCTTATGCTAAAGTTGTTGGTATCTAAATGTATAAAATGGTATGTTCTAGACTAATTATATTTCTTAAGCAATGAGAGTTCTTGGTATGTTTATGTCTAATCCTCATATAAAGCATTGTACTTGTGTCAAAAGGGTTTGTAGATAATTTCAAGAAACTTCTGATTAATTTTTATGTCATCATGATAAAAAATGGAATGAATATAAGAATCATGAAATGAATTAAACCATTATTTTGCAATATATCAACCAATGTCTTACCAAATGATTGTATGAATGTTCAACACTTTGTACATATGAGAATAATATAAAGAAAAAAATGATCTAACATGTAGCACAACATAATTTCCACTATATGACTCTATCATTGGTACTTTAAAATAGTGTGAATCATAAAATATAATCACCATAAAATAAAGAATCATTCAGCTGATCGTGGAAGGAGAAAATTAAGTAATCTTATGCTCCTTAGTAAATACATCATAATAGACCATGATTGAAAATATATTTAAAGGAAGGTCTACTAGCCTTAGATGAAGACATAATAAATGTATCTACATCATTAGATTCCTTAAGGAAATATAAAGTGATAGAGGCACATAGATGGGAATCCATATACATAAAAGAAAAAATATCTATAGATGGAAAAGGAATATGCTCACTAGGTACAACATCTCCTAAATTGAAACTCTTAGATTTATCAAATATATATAGGTTTTAAGTAGTAGTTAGTCACTACGATAGGAAATTGTAAAAGAAGTATTATCATAACTTAGCATAGTGACATAGGAAGTGAGATTGGTTAAGAAGGGGAAAATACATCCATGAAAAATATGTAACAACCAAAGTGCATGAGGGTGGCCAGGTAAGGGTAAAAAGATATGACAAATAGTAATATTTAAAGCCTCAATCAACATAAATTAATGAAGCACAAATGTGGATGGATCCAAATCCTAACCATATCTAAAATTAATGGAAGCAATAAAAATATAGATCTAAAAATTAGAGATATAAATAAATTCAAAACCCTACTTGCTAAAATCCTAGAGAGGTTTGAATGCCAAGTTCATCAATTTTTAAGTAAGGAAAGTATAATATCCTTAAAAGAAATATCTTGTTTAAATGAATGAAAATAAGCATTGATAAATGATTCACCATAAATAAAAAAATAACTAGGATAGATTATGCATACTTGATTAGATATAAAAATATAATGAAATAATAATAAATTTGTATACTTAGATGTTGACAAAGAAGAGATGTGTTTGACTATGGTAAATGAGTACTACCTGAAATTAAAACTAGATTTGGAATGACTATATCAAGGTAGTCACACTTTGTAACTTTATTAACTTTCTAGGAACTTAGGTTTCTTCCATCTACACATATATGATATTTTATTTTATTGATTCATCCTTTAATTCATAGATTCAACCTTCTAGTATCAATTTTTCTCTTATATCTTTAGACCTTCTATATCCAGAAACAAGGTTTTACCTTGATCTATGGGTCATCAATAAATAATTAGTAGTATTAACAAACATATCTTCAGGAGCTTGTTGAGTAAGGATCTTCTCCTTATAACAAGCCTCTGTATCCAAATCAATAATTTTGGAAAGAGTTGGAAGATAAAATGAAATAATAAATGCAAGTGATATTAATGTGGTTATGACATGCTAAGTGATTATACTTGTGACTTGATGAGAGTAGAATTAAAATGCAATGAATATTGTAATGAAATAGTGTAAGAACTAGGTTCTTGCCTTATGCTAATACAAGAGATAATGTGATTGATGTGGAAAGATAACTAATGGAGGGTTGATTCCTTGCAATAGATAGATGTGATGGATGAACTGCTTAATGAACAATGAATGCAAATAAAGTAGGGATGATGTTATTTTATACTTGAATTAGAATTACAATTTGAGTGCTTTGACACATGAAATGGTGACTAATGACTAATTGGATTTGGTGGTAAACTTAGATCTAAGAAAAAATATTGAATAAGAGAGTCAAACATGCATCGTATATTTGATCCAAAAATGTGAACTAATAATAAAAAAGTAAGAGAATGTTCGAAAAAGATATATGCTATACTTTTTAAAGTTATTTTAAGAATCTTGATCAAAAGAACTACTAAATCAATCAAAATCATATATTAAAATCAAATATTTTAAATACCCATAAAAATATAAAATATGCACCTTTTACATTACATTAAAGTGATCTATATTCCTAACTTTTAAGATAAAAAATATATAAGTTCTTATTATTATATAGCCTTTGAAGATTAAAATTTTTAATTTTAATGAGAATTTATGTGTTCTAAATTCTTTTAAAATAACTTTAACTTTTAGTTTTTTGTGCTACTTTTCAGTATGTGAAATTAATATAAAAATGATGGCTCAATTTCATTTTCTTTTCGAATCTGCCATTAAAGCGAGAATGAGATTAAAAGTCTAACCCCAAAATAACACCATACAGAAAAGCCTTCAGACCTCTACAGAGAGCCCAAAGCTTCAATAACTCCATGGAACATTGGAGGAAGTCCAACTGAAATTATTGTAGAAACCTGTTAGGAATCAATCACATTCACAATCTGTTAAGAAGAGATGGGCGTGTTCTTATAAAATTTTATATTTCTTTGTTTCCATTGGAATATCATATGAACCTTAGATTTCACTCAAACAAAATCCATGCTTCTGCAACCATATCCATCCATGAACAAAACCTTAATTTATAATAAAAAAAATTAAAAAAAGCATGTCTTACCAGTTTGGTTCTTCCACACTTTTGCTTTTAAAGATAACACTTCTTCTCTTTCATCCCATTTGTTGCAAAGATACCCAATCATGTGACTCTCTATCATAAATATCATTTTCTTCAATGATCAAACAGTCAATATCAATTTTATATTTTATTTATAATTCTATTTTCATTTATAAAAAAAATTCTTAAATAATATTTTAAAATAGTCCAACAACACTTTCTATACCTTCAACCATGCTTAGTTACATTCTACACCATCCCTCCACTGTAGTTCAGAGTGGCAGAAAAACTCAGTTCCAGAAAAAATGGAGAAACATGTTGCAGATACTCAGAGGTTATATCCATACCTTACCATTCTTGCAACAATGGTTAAAACAATGGAGGGCAGATAGATTATATTATGCGAGGAGACAACCCACGAAACAAATGATTTCCACAAATAGACACAAAGTACGTAAGTAGTTTATTTCTCCAATAAAATTGGTTGTTTCACTACCAAATGCCATGTACTATTTAGGCAGCTGTCTTTAAGGTGTACGAGAAACAGGAGCGAGGTTGTGCTTAGACTACCATACATCACAGACTCTTTATCACTACGAATATACATCCAACCACTAGTTTAGTTGAAATCATATTTATTGTCAAACTTCAAGACGAACATACATCCAACCACTAGTTTAGCTAGAATCATATTTATGTCAAACTTCAAGACGAACATACATCCAACCACTAGTTTAGTTAGAATCATATTTATTGTTTCAATATTCATAAATTTTCTTCGCACTTATTAAACTTATGGGTTTGGTGGTTGTTACCATATTAATGGTTATAACGGATAAAGCTAGTGTATTTGAAAGGGTCTTAATCTTCTTAAGACAACTAGAGATCAAATGATTAGAAAAATTAAGTGAAAAAGAGGAGGAATATTAATAAATCAATAGCACAATGATTATAACAGGATGACAAGAAGACACATCTTAGAGAAAGGGGCTAAGTATAACAAACACATACAGTAGCTTTTTGAAATGAACAATAAATAACTTACATGAAATCAAGGTAGCTTAAAGTTGACCTTAACTAGAGAGGATTGAAATTACTCATTTGTTTCTTCTATAGAGATATTATGGCTTCCAACCAACTTGTTAGTACTAATATTCTTAGAAGTCGATCCAACCTCAGAAGAAACCTTGGGATAAAAAGTTCCACTCATCATTTTCCCCATACCCCTTTTAGAAGAAGGCCCATTGGATGAAGGCTAAGAGGGGATGCAAGTACTATCAATCTAAACCTCCTCCCTCCTAACCATGCTTCCATGAAGAGGATCTGTATAATTTGGCTTAGAGATCCTTCCACTGGAGCCATCCCTCACAATAGTATGAAGAGGCACAACAAAATATTGCGATGATCATGTGCAAACAAATTATCATTATAAAGAGATTGCTTGTTGACTATGCACCCAAAGGAGTGGTTAGCTTTAAGTTATTTTTACTCATAACAGATGAGTCCTTATAAATAATGTGTTGCACCCAATCCCCAAATTTGGAAGATAGGGTAATAGATAGAGGAATAACCTTACTCACATATGCAAACACATTTAAAATTTAGTAAACAACAAATATTTCCTAGAAATGGTCACCTAATCAATAGTGATGAGCTAACCAAGTAAAGAGGAAACCCCTTTTAGGATCTCCTTCTCAGGCCCAATATTCCAACAATAAGCTTAGTTTCACCTAGACATAAACTTTAGAATCATTCCTTAATAGGATTAAAACTAGAAGCACAACACTGAAGGAAGAGCATGAACATGGCCTAGAAACAATGGGTTTCCCAACCCCTAGAAGTAGTAAGCTACCACTTGCAACCACCAAATTTGATCATCCCCACACACTTGCAATAAAAGGGAGGCTACATTGCTAAAGGTAATCATCACAACCTCAATGCCAAGTGAAATGTATCTTTGTTGGAAGTAATCCTACACCTTAAACTAAGGTTGTAGTAGGAAACTTCAATCCAACACCACACATAGCAAAATTCTTGCAAGAAATGACATAACATGTAGATGCATACATACATTTAAATACATATATGATTACTAGTACATGAAATCAATACAACACACAAACATAGCCTACATGTGAGACCAGGGTGGTTTTGTAAAAGCACAACAATTTAATTTAAGGAATAAAACTTGAAGGTCATATGCACACATTAATAAATCTAGGGGAGCCCCATTAAAATAAAAATTTCTTCTCTTATTAACAATAAAAAAGTCTAAACCTGCACGAGTAGTAGAGTTGGCTTGGGCCATAGGTTTGCTCCCCATTGGTTTTGGGTTCAACTCCATGGCTCGGGATTACCTAATGCACATGGTTTGTAGGTGATTGCGTGCATCCGTAGAGGACTAACTTCTCACCTTAGCTCACCCTTCCTAGACCCCAAATTGGAAAAAGTAAGTCCAAGGCAAGGCTGGTTGGGCATGGGATGGGTCGTGGGGATAGCTCTGGCCCAAAAAAAAAAGGTCTATAAATTTGTCATTCCACTAGTAAGCTTACAAGTAGGCTTGTATTTTTTTTTGTCCCAAGCACAAACAAAACCCCCTTTATCTAGCTATACTATTTCACATCTCTCTTTGGTTTCTCCTCTTCTCTATATATGACCCTTACTCTTCTCATTCTACACACTCTATCATTCTCTAGCCTACATAAATCTATTTCCTCTATTTTATAATCTCACTTCTCTTTCCTTTCTAGGTGACCCGCTTGTGGCTCTAACATGTCTATCAAACTCCTATTTTAACTCTTCTTCTTTTGCATTCAATTCATCCTTCCTAGATTTGGGAACCTTCTTATGTTCTTTTTTCCTCTCATTTTGTTTTTATAATGTGTGGCTTAATCTCCTCCCCCTCTATTTTTAAATTCATTTCTTTCTTATTAGTTTATCTCATAATATATGGAAAAATAAATTTAACTCTTCCTTTATTTTTCTTTTCCCTTATCGTTCTTTCTTATAATATAGTGTTGTAATATGTATTTTACATATTCACATTAAGTCTAGGGCCCTATTAATTAAAATAGACTTAATTATGCCTTATTTTTGGTGTTGTAAGGTGTACCTTTAAACTTTCACACTAACCTAAGGCTTGTTACTTAATTGAGGTTAATTTTCCTTAATTGGCCGCTTTTATTCAAATCCAAGCCTAATTAATTACATTTTTTGGGGGATAAAACTTGAGATTCATAAATGCCATAACATAATCTTTAACATTGAGCAATGTGTTTCCTAGGTAAGTGACCTAGGACCCATTCGCCATAGGGCTAATGGGTCCTCACTTAGGCCTAGGACCTAAATCCAAACTATGTTTTTGATTGTTTTTCAATTATTTCAAATGTGTACTCACATGTTAGCTTGTGTTATTTGAATTTTCGGAATTAATGTTAAGATATGTATAAAGAAGAGGTCATTTCACTATTTTTCACCTAGAAAGTTTTCATGAGCACCTAGAGCATTCAAGAGAGCATTATCAAGAGAATTCCAAGAGAATTTTGAAGGCATTCAAGGGTAGATTTATTGAATATTATTGCAACAATCAAGATCTTATCATCATGTCAAAGTCATATTGCATCATGCAATGTTGTTTGAGCTAATATGGTGATGTCAAGTTCAAGATCTATTCAAGCATTCAAGGACAACATTTCAAATTAATTTTCATGAGATCAAGATCCACATCCATTGAAGCCAATTCATGCAAGTTGAAGATCTACAATCCAAGGTTCAAACAAAGGTTTGGTGAGTTGTGGCATTTCTTGTTCATTCATCATTCCTTCATGCTATTTTGTTTCATTTCAAGGTTTAATTACCAAAATGGGTTTTGACCAAGGAAAACCCCCACTCACCTAACAAACAACATTTTTCTCTCTTTGATGTGTAATTGAAGATTTTAGGTGGAAGATCCTTTGAAGAGAAAAATTGAAGAAAGTCACAAAGTTATCAAAGTTGCAAGGAAAGTTACCATTTCATGGAAACTCTTCTACATAATTTATTTCTGGTTGTTCAACAATGAGAATCAAGAATATGGTAGTGTAGACACAATAGAAGAGGGCCTAGAAAGGAGTTTTGTAGAGCCCTAGCCAAGACCCATTTGGCATACCTGGTGAATGAGTCCTCAGTGAGCTTCAAAAAGTGACTTTTGGTGACTGATATGTACATCATTCTCCCTTTTCCAAATCTTCCTTTTGATTGTTGTTTCTATCAGTTTTGAGTTGTAAAGTCCTTCATTTTCATTTTATAGCTTGCATTTTGGAGTCTGATGGTTTTAATCTTTCTTCCCAAAGTGCTATTTAGCTTAGACCCTTATCCTTGCATAGAGAGGAATTTGTTGATTCATAGCTTGATTTGACTCACCTTTTGGTTGTTGGTCATTTCATTGTTTGGATCCCATTTCTTGAATGAAATAGTGGACAAATAGTGTGATTTATTATCATTTTGGTGAACCCCTTTTATATAACCCACTTTCACCCCATTTTTCTTTGTTTCATTGTGGTGAACATGAGTTTGATCATTACATTTTCTGATTTTGGAGTCCTCTTTCACCCTAGATTTAGATCTTGTATTCATTTGCATTTCTTTGCATTGAATTGAGTCTCATTTAGGGTGTCTAGTTTGCATTTAACTTTGCATTTCATTTAGGGAACCTTTTAGGATTGCATTTTTGCATTCTTTAAATTTTAAAAAAAAATCAATCATTTTACAAGTCAATTACATAGTATTGCATTACCATTCATTGGCATTTGAAAATTAGAACAAAATTGCATATCAAACTAGGTTTTCCAAGTTGTCATTTTTTGACATTTTGCACTTGTATTCAACAATAAACTCATAGAAAAATCAAATTGTAATTTATTGTATTAGATCAGAATCTAAACTACTAAAATTAACTCAAAAATCTGTAAAAACACTTTTCAAAACCCTAATCTAGGACCCATTCACCCTAGGGAAAATGAGTCCCTAATCGGGTCATTTCCTAATTTTCTAGGCATTAAAACATTTATTTCTACATTTTTGTTTGTTGTTCTCAGATTTCTATTTCTATTTGCAAAATTTCCATTTCTTCAATTTGATAAAATTAGTGCATTGTGTGGTTTCAAAATTTCATTTACAAGACATAGTTTTTTAGGCTTTTGCATAGGGTAATTAGAAAATCGCCTTGTTTTAAATTTGAAAATCTAACAATGGAAAAGTGTTTTAACAATATATGAAAGTCCTTGTTCTCATTAGTTGATGTTTCAAGTTGTGCTTTTGGCAATGATCCTAATGCAATTGACCCTAACTATGCTCAATCAACTCGTATTGAGTGTCCTCATGAAGTTGACATCATTGGAGAAGATGATGCTAGCATGCATGAGTTCATAAATGATTACCTTATCAATCTTGAGAATAATGCATCCTTTTATCCTTCTGTGTAACAACCAACACAACTTGAGATGTTTGGTCTTTTATGTATCTTAAAATTGAGTCACAAACTAAGCCTAAACTTCTAACAATGAATGAACCTAGCTCCTCTAATTAAGTGCATACTTGGGTTAGTGTAGGATCATGGAGGTCCAAACTAGGCCCTTAAGTGGCAATAAAAATCCAGAAAAACAGAGTTAGGCAACTTGACATAAAAATTTGAATAAGTTATTAACATAATTTGAAAAATATGTATGAATAAAATTTGTAGCAAATTGAATATAGTTTCTAAGATATTATTCCTTTTTTAGAAAAATGTAAATCTATTTGGTCAAAATTTAAAATTTGAATGCTGTAGTTTTAAATTTTTAGGAAAAAATAAAAAGCGGGTGTATATTTGACCAACCTCAATACTGGAAAAAATAATATATTTATTTGGAACTTTCAATATAAGTAGAGGACACATGCCCAAATGTGCCACAATTTTTTTTTGTAATTTTTTTGCAAGTAAGTAATTAGTTATGATTTTTTTATTATTTTTTTAAAAACTATTAAAACTTGTTTGTCTGACCATCATAATTTGGTCAAAAATTTATGAAATTTAAATTCTTTTTTTATCCTATAGTATGGGAATCATAGAATGTGTTGCATCTTTTGGATTGAAAAAATGTGAAATCATTTAAGAGTTATAGATGTTTTTTAATCAGCCTATTAATCGGGACTTTAGTCAGAATGTATGTATAAAATCAATAATAATTATCTAATGGATTCTAAATAAGGAATATCTTAAATTTTGGAAATCTGAAAATTTTCTCAATAAACCCTTTTCATTTCATCAAATTTGGATAAAAAAGTCATCGGCCACTTTTTGGACCCCCATGATCCTGCACTCACCCACCTATCCATCTTATGTTAACAAGGTGATCAACACACCTATCAACCTAGAAGAGACTTATGGCCAAGGATTTAAGATTTTAACTAAACAAGGATGCGACATAACTAAAGATCATGGAATTCACAAGCTTTTAGAGAAACTTCCTATTGAAGAAACCAAAGGATTAGGATATCAATATCCTAATCGTGACATAAGTTTCCTTCACAAGGAACAAACAATGTCTCACAAGGATTATAAGGGAATCTTATGCCCTCCTCAAAATATATCTCAAAAAATTGGTGAATAAAGCAAGAAACAAAAGCCTTACAAACTCAAGAAACTCATATTTCCATGTCCCATGTTTGAGAATGAAAAAATATTACACACACTTCTAAATCAAGGACTCATAACATTACCATCCATTAGAGAAAATACAAATCTAAATCTTAAGAGCACAAACAGGACTCACTATCAATACCATGGAAGAATTGGGCATAATACTGAAGAGTGTAGTGCTTTAAAAAGAATATTTGAGGAGTTTGATATCATAAAAAATAACTCCCTTAATCCATGCATTTTTCTCCTTGCCATGTAATAGTTGCAGGATCATAGCATCCTCACTATTACATGTTTTACATTCATTGCAAATCATTTTCTTTATTGCAAGGAGCTCATTCTCATCACCCATCTCAGCTCATCCTTGTCCTGCACTTAGTGGGGGCAAGGGATTAGATAGCCTTGTCCTAGTTTTATCATTTGATGTTGTCCCTTTGGCTAGTTTTCTACCTTCTATATATAGTGATTGATATTGGGATGCAGATGACCTACTATAGGTTGACTCGCATGTGCCTTACTAGTATTTTGCACATGGTTTTCTTTTTCATGTTCTCGGTGTGGTTGCATGTGTGAAATGTGATTCCCCATACTATTTTTTTTATGTATCTCTCTCTTTTTGTGTGTTCCTCTATTTATATATACATTCTTCTATATGTAATAAAAAATTACCCTTCCATTTGTCTTATGTTTTCCTTTTGGGGATGATGCAAGGCATTGAGACATTTAGGTCTCTTCCATGTTGACCCAAAATATTTTTCTCTATTTTCTCTCTCTATGTGTGATTCTTCTAGTTCTATGAGTATTTGGGGAATGATGACATTTTCGAGCTCTATAACAACATTGTAGCAAAGATATGCTAACCCCGAATCTGTAGATCCCTTGTATTTTTGGGGGAAAACCCTCCTTCCTTTTTCATGATGTAGCTTCATTTCAGAAACATATGACTTGGCATAGGGATTTTTAAGTAAGCTCTCATATCTTAGGATTGAACATTGGATACTTTAAAGAAATTTCAATCACAAGAATGGTGTTAGAAACTGCTCTAAAGTGGGGGCATACATTGACAATATCTTTCAACATTTCTCATGTTTCATGGTGTGATTTTCTTTCTTCCTATGATGCATCCTTTTCTTGGTGGTGTCATTGGGTTTGATGTCCTCCAAGAATATGATAATTCTTAGCATACAAATTTCCTCTTAGTGGTGATGTGACACACTACATTCCCTAAGAAATCAAATCTTTTACTATTGACTTGTCCTCTCTTAGAGACATTAGGCAGGATGTTCCCTAAGAAGAAGACCTTACACGAACTAAGCAAAATCCCTTTGAACAAAAAACTTTACTCGCATGATTGTTCATAAGTATTTATCATAATACAACTTGTTAATCTTATGAAGCTCGAACCCCTAAATTCAAGGCCACCTAGCATAACACACCTTGCTTGCCTCTAGAGCCTTGCCTTGTTCATAGGTGCTTAGCATAACGCAACTTGTTAAGCCCTATGGAGCACAAAACCTTGTCTTGTGGTGCCTTATTGAACTTGTCAGGAGGATAGCTTTGATATGGTATGGGAGCCTATTATGATTCTCTCATTTTCCACCCTTTGGGAGACTCACCTAGTGGATAGCCTAAAGTTTCACTACCATGGAGTGAGCACAAAACATAAAGCTTAGATGTGTTATGCATCGATTAGACAATGTAGGCCTAATCTTCTTGGTCTTTGATGTATGATCGTGTATCTTTGTCATTGCTGCATACATAAGTGTCTTGAATGTATACATTAATGTGAGTTTGACATGGGGTCATACTCCCACTAAAGTGGGGGATAAATGTAGTGTAGGAAAAAGCATCCCTTTTTCAC
>VDFB02035901.1:0-27441 GCA_007258455.2 Sequoia sempervirens | reverse complement strand
AACTCAACATTCTTTTGTTGCATTTTGTTGTATTCCTCAATCAAAAGGTTATATTTCTCCATTAGGCTCTTCTTTTCAGCCTCCTCCCTTTCCGTAGTCTTTTGGGCCAATTTGGCCACATTCACAGTCAAATTAGTGGCCTCGGTGGTTGAGGTCTCTGAAGCTCTCTTTATTATTAATCCAACTATGAAATTTGGATTAATATCTATAACATTTGGTTTTCTCTCTTGTGGGGCCAATTCCCAAATTTCCAAGGTTTCATACTCTTCACTGAAAGCAGAGTCTTGAAGTGTTGCCTTGACTTCTTCTTCAGAGTCTTGCAAGGGATGCTTGGACTTCAAAATAACATTAAATGCTACAACATCTGCAATGTCCCATTTAGGTAGAATCAATACTCCAGTCTGACTCATCATTTTTCTTCCTTCTTCAGGAGTGTTGCTTTTGAATTCTTCCATTAATTCAGATTTTACTTCCTCATCATTCTCCTAGTCTGACTTGTCAGGCCTTAGTTCTCTTCTCTTCTTACATTTATCTTGATATTCTTCAAATTTCATCCTCCATACCAATTGAAAGAATACAAGAGTTTTTACAAATGTATTGTCATCAAGAAACTCCTTACATGCTTCTATTCTTGCATCTTGTACACTTTTTTCTTTCATGTCTAAATCAGATAAAACCAATTCAGCTAGCCTAGGAGGGGAAGGCATACCTACCTACATGTCTTGATTAGTAACAATAATTTCATCCATCAGATCCTCCTATGGCTGATTAATCCTTTGCCTCTTAGGGCTTGGATCAGATGGTGGTGATGAGGGATTTTCTTTTGGTGATGCTTCTAAGTCAATGATTTTGATTGCCCCAAGCACTTTGAATTTCAGACCTGGTTGTGAAGGAAACTTCATTATTTGCTTCCCCTTTTTGTCCACTTCTTCCTCATCACTGTTTCTTTCCTCTTTCCTCCTGTAAATGGGCCACCTTTTTGTAGGCTAATATATTGGCCTTATTTCAATTGGTCTGGCACCTTGTTCTTGTACACCGAGACTCAATTCTAAGTTTACCTTTTTGGTTCTCAAAGTGCCCATAATCTCTTTGAAGTTCTCCATCAGAAAATCAATCTTCTTATGGTATGGAATGAACTACAACATTGGATAATACTTGGGATCCATTTTGTGAACAATATCTAATAGCTTATCATAAGCTATCCATTTCTCCTTGTTGAACTCCTACTTATTTAGGTCAAACTCATTTCTAATCAGGCCCTCAAGAAAGTTGAACTCATGCATAAACTTGCCAGCTTTTATTCTTTGTCTCAAAAGAGCAAAGAAATCTTCAGGATCATGATGTTTCCTTGGACCACACCTCAAATGGTAATCATCAAAAAAATTATCAAAATGCATCCAACCTCCCTTTGAAAAGGAAAAATCAGACACCACTGTAAAATAAGGGGAAAAAGTTCCCTTACCCCTTATAGTGAGGTTGTCCACATGAATACAACCAATTTTCCACAACTTCTGCAAAGCCCACTCTTGGTGGCACATTGTATGGTAGTATATGAGGGGCTCCATAAAAACCATATACTCTCAAAACAATACTAACTATGTATGGGATAATGTCACCCCAGTTATGGCAGACTTTTAATTCTGGCTTCCTTCCCTTTGGCCTGAGGAATTCATGTAATTCCTTAGGGATCCTAAGTACATTCACCATCAATCTAGCCCTCAATCTAGAAGAAAATAAATTATCCAATTGCACATAATTGGTGCTTTCCTTATTGCAAGATAAATTTGCAGCCCATATCTGTGTTGGCAGTCTTTCTCCATCAATCGATTGCCTTATTTTTATCCTTTCAGAGAAGAACTCAACATTTTTGAACAACAACATATGCATCAACATAGAATACCAAAATAATTGGGTGTCGGTATCATTTTTCTGCAACTTTGATAGCCCTTCATGTATCCTCTCAGCCAAGAAAGAAGCAAAGTCATATGTCAAAGAGAAGTTAGGGTGTTGTGTTTTCACACCCATGAACATGTATGCAATGTGAATCACCACACCAGGATTGAAACCAAAAATCTGACATAATGAATAGAAAGTGGCTAGGAAATGATTTGCAAAACAATTTAATCTAAAAGACTCCTTATCACTGGGGCTGATATGAAATATTGAACCTCCTGTCCTACCTAGATGAGGTGGAAGAAACTTAGCTTTAAAAAGAGACTTCATCTTTGCATATTCCTGCTTCATTTCCTCAAGATTGATAGGAACCAAATCTTCACTCGATTCACTCAAGTCAAAAATCTGTTGGACTTCTTCTCTATTAATTCTTAGCAAAGCACCTCCATCATTATCGTTGATTACTCGTGTGATAGGGTCATATCTTGCAACCACTTCCCTAAGAAGGTCTACATCAAGGAACATATTTGGTACCACCAGCTTTCCCAAATCATACATCCAACTATTTGAAAAGGGGTGAGGCAAATTCCTCTATCCATACCACAATCTAAACATCTCCAAGCCTATGAGAGAAACCCTAGCATTGGCTATGTTGGAGCAATTGTATATTAACCCTTCCCCCAGAATTTTCCCTCTCATCAGAACCGATCCCTTCTTTCTATCATTCATTGACAAGGGCAATTGATCCAAGAAATCATCGTATAGGTTTCTTTTTGAATGGTCAATTTGGCCAGAATGTTGCTTGGGTGGTTCCATCTCGAACAAACTTGGGCCTCTTTACTACGTTATACTTTAAATATCTAGGACTAACCAGAGATAGGAAATTACAGAAAAAAACACCAAAATTTCTCACAACTATAATTAAACTATAGCCCTAACACATTTATCAACAAGCTCAATGACAAGCACAACAATTATTTTCCCAAATTTAAGTTCAGAATGACTGGAAGACACAAAAATTAACTCATGACTTTGTTCGTAGAAACCCCAAATTCTGGCTGCAAAGATTCACAACTTCACCTTCGGTCCCGAAATTGCTCCACAAAATACTCAAATGCTCTGTAATACAAATAAAGCAAGAGAATTTATTTTATTTCAATCAAATTGTGCCAGTATGTGTCTCATCTGCCATTAAAGCTCACTCACGTGCTACATGAATGACTCCAACCATATTTGATGCAGATTTAAATCTGAGTCGTTGATCCTTCAGTTGAAACAAATCATCAAATGACTAACTTCAAAAAAAGCTAACACAATCGCCAACGTGGCAATAAGGGGCCCACCATACCATACGCTACCTAGGAAGTCCACGTGATGGTCACCCACAATATCACGATCAGTAAAGATCCTGCAACTTTGGATCACACGATGGTGGGCAGCTGTAGATCTTGAGTATTAGTGATCTTGTTCCTCCAACACAGTCGCCATCCTTATCATTAACTATCGAGCAGCTTTTCCACTGAGATCATAACATCTCTGTCAATTTGAAGCATGTGCATCTCACAAGCACTTTAGTAACCTACAAAATAACATATTATAATCGGTTTAAATTACTTCATTGTTCCTTCGGCTCCACTAGATGAGACACGTGGTGGTCTCCTGCAATATCACAATCAGTAAGGATCCTGCAACTTTGGATCACGCGATGGTAGGAAACCGTTGATATATGACAACAATTTGATCGACGGTCACTCAAACTTTATCCCCTTCAGCCTCTCTAGATAGGACATGTGGCGCCCACCCATGATATCACAATCGACCAAAGCAATGTGGTGGGGTCATCGCGGGATGGCAGAGAGTGGCTAAGATCAAAAGATGGCACATCAACGGTGGCATAAATTTCATCCTTCAAAAAGGGCACGTGGCGCCCACCCATGATATCACGATCAATAAAGATCCTGCAATTCCCGATCACGTGATGGTGGGAAACCATCGATATCTAAAGGAAATTGATCAATGACAGCGTGAATTTGATCCCTCTATAAAATAAAACATTTATTAAAAGTACAAGTGGACATCACTAGGCCAACGGTAAACAATGACATAAGTTTTTTTTAAAAGATGAAACACGGGGCCAACCAAGACTTAGGAAAATAAAACCCACGGAGGAAATAAAATTAGGACCAAAGGGACCAAGCCTAGATGGAATGATAGGACATAAGATGTTTTAAAACCCTTTAAAAAGTAGCATCAAAATAGATCCCAACCAAGGCATAAAATAAACACAAGGGTTTTACATGTAGGCAAAGCTAAAACCCCAAACCTAAGAAATTTCCAACACCATGGAAACTAGGGACACTAGGCAGGGCATGGGTGGAACACAAGGAGCAAAAATTATGAAGTTCCATCACCTTGTGTAGCCTTGTGATGTGACTTCTAGTGATGTGAAATTTTGTATGTGAAGAATGTGTGTTAAATCATTAATATAGTACTTATGAAATGATAAATTGTGTTTCCATGCTTCTAAAAAGGTGTAAAATCATGATTTTGTGTTGAATATGTTACAAGATCTAGTGTTGTATATTGAATAAAGTGGAATGTCTTGTTTATAAGTGTTGGAAATTTAATGAAAAATGTGTGCCTTGAGTGCATAATTATGTTATCTTTTATAGAATTGTAGCATTCTAATGTAATGAATTATCTTTGATGTTGGTACTAATGTGTTATGTTTCCACCCTAGTTTGTGACTTCCATGAGTAAGTCAAGTTTTAGGGGGGGAGGGTGTAGTTCCACTCCATTCTCACCGTGGATGTACAGTTAGTCTGGCTTTGGAACTTGGAGATGAAGGTAAAATGACAGGGATAGTTAAGGTATGTGCTAATGATGTTAAGGAGTTGATCTATTTTATGATACAGTATATGATGTTAGATGCAATATTATTATTAGTATGTGATTATTTTATCATGATCATTATGTGATTATCATCCTGATGGCTATGTAGCTGATTTTTTACGAGTTCATTTGATTATTGATTTTTTTATTTTGATGTGATTGAGTGATAGGGACAGTGTCACATCACTCACTTGTGAGTACCCTGCAACGCTATGATTCTCTTTCACAATGTGCTTGATTTTATATACATGTATGCACGACAATTTTTTTTTTGTAGGTTGCAGGTACTAGGCATCAACTCCACTTGAATTGGTAGGTCTAAGTGTGCCTTAAACCCAATGAAACAGTTGTTCAGAGATAGCATTTGGTCCCCTACCCTAGCCATTGTCCTCAAAGAGGATGACTATCTGTTTGTTACCTTGTTAGTGTTGTCTATTTTCTATGGTCAGTTGGACTTTTTTTTCGACACTGGTTGGGGTATAGGTAATTGTTGATGACATTTGGTTTGTTTAATTTAAATTCATTTAATAAATGTTGTTTTTGATTAATTAATGTATTAAATAAATTATTAAGTAAAAGTGTAATGTAATATAAATAAAATAAAATACAATCGAGTTATAATGAAATATTAAAATAAAATAAAAAATATTATAATGGAAGGTTGCAATTAATAAATAGATAAAATAATATAAAAAGATAGAAAATTTTTCATGCACCACATGCACAAGTTTAAATAGGTTGTTGAAAAAGTAACTTAAAGTCTTTTGAAAAAGTAACTTATCCCTTTTGGGGAGATTTTTTTTTTTGGGGGGGGGGTCATTTATGGATTATGTTTTTCTATAAAGAGGGGGAATTGGTTTTCACTGTAGATTTTGTGGAGAAATTGGGAATTCTGGGAGAAAATTGAATAGGGGTTTTGAGAAGAAAATTTCTGAAAAAGAATTTCATTTCTATCATTGATTCTTGGAAGGGATAAATGTAGATGGATAGGCGAAAGAAGGCATCATATTAACTCAATTTGGAGAAATCAGATTTATAGATGAGTCTTCATTCTTTAACATTATTGTTTTGATTGTTTGACAATTTAATCGTTTTGTTTATCTTCTTAGTGCAAATATATTTTATGCATATCTTGTAATTGTTACATTCCTGAGAAAATAACTATTTATATTTGCCAATTTCTTTCATGAATGTTTTGATAAATCTTGTTGTGTGTATCTTGCAACCATTGCATTTCACAAATTTTCATCTCTTAAGGTATTATGTTAAAAGGATTGGGAGTCTTCTTTTGTGCCAATTGTTGCATGCGTATCTACCAGGAAATCTAGATAACATAATCTTATTTAGGGCACTATACCAGTCCCTTGCATTCACTTGAAAGTTCCTTAGCCTTTCCAACAAATAGGTTCACTTCTAATCTATAGTTATGTGTCCTCCCTCCCAAACCGCTTGTAGTCACTTGAAAGTTTCTAAAAGCCTTTTCATCAAGACCCAATGTGCATATGCCTACTTTTATAGACTCAAACCCTTGTTAAAATTGAAACTTGCATAATGAAATTCATTTAAGATATGCTATATCTGTATTTTCTAGGGAATGTTCATCTGCATATATTGCATCTTATAAAACTTCTAGGTTCCATCCATTCCCACACACCATGTATAATACATTGTCATTGAATACATATGAACAACACCTTATATTTTGGTTACCATTTCATTCATGGTAGCACCATGATTTCCTTGTAATTACTTTATTATGCTTTCATATTATCCTATATGTTGTGAGAGTTGGTTTAAGCATAATATACTATCTTAAATATATTTATCAAACAATATATATATCAAACATGGGCTATATCTACTATGTTCCTATTCTCTATAGTTTTTGCTACCCTTTGCATGCTTGGGGTTCAAAAAAAAATCTATTTTATGGATTTCATTTTAAACTTTGTATGGTGCTCTCATTTCAATGATTATAGTTGGGAATTTGAGGTTTATAGTTTAATTTGGGTATTCGATAGATACATGTTTTGTGATAATCAGTGCCTTATATTTCAGTTTTATTTCAATGGATATATTCATGCTTGGAATCTAATGCTTTGTATTGTGAATTTATTTCATTGATGTTATCTTTGTTTGGATATTCGATGGGTATGGTAACTTATAATTGATATTTTATACTGGGATGGTGATTTCATATCATATCTATGATACCTTGCATGGTGTATGTTTTATTTTTGGAAATTGATTTTACTCTTCATATTGCAACTCTTGGTATTGCCTAGTCTTAGGTTATGTGATTCCTCTTCCAACATTTATATTTTCTACTCCATGTTTGATATTTGATAAATATTTTCCAAGGTTGTGATTTCATCTATGTTGCAAATTTATCCTTTGTGTTTCACATTTGAAATTGATTCTAGTTTTCTTCTATGGTTCGATTCTATATTAATGGCTATATTTAATTGTAATTGATGCCTCTATTGTGTTATCTTTGGCATTTAATTTTGGTTCATTAGGGATTTGATATAACCATTTTATGTTTATCTTCCCTACTTAATGTTTTGTTGCTTTTTGATGATTATCATATTTAATTGGCATTGCATATGGGTCGGACTGAATGTTTATAAGGTATTGCCTAATGCCATTGCCTACATTTACAAATGGTACCTTGTATTGCGAACTACCTTTGTTTCATATTATTTGACATTCAATGAATACAATTAAGCTTGAAATTTGATTAATGTGCTTTTTATTTGGTGAACTAAGGATAAAACATTACATTTTCAATTCTATAGTTTATATTTGTTACTGTATGTTTCGATTCATACTGATAGTTATACTATGTGCATGGTAATTGTTACTTGTATTGCATTTGAGTGTATTATAAAATTGGAATTCTATATTATATATATGTGTATGTATGTATGTATGTATGTATGTATGTATATGGGTATGTGCAAGATCATCATGGAAAAAATAGGCCCTTAAGTGGCAAAAAATTCAGAAAAATCAGAGTTAGACAACTTGACATAAAAATTTGAATAAGTTATCTATATTATTTCAAAAATATGTAAGAATAGAATTTGTAGCAAATTGAATGTAGTTTCTAAACTACTAGGTTTATTTTAAGAAAAAAAATCTATTTGGTGAAAATTTGAAATTTCAATGCAATAGTACTTAAATTTTAGGGAAAAAATAAGAAGTAGGTGTTTGTTTGACCACCCTAACCACAGTAAAATGATAACATTTTTTTATATGATTTTAGATATAAGTAGAGGACTCATGTCCCAATGTGATACATATCTTTTGTAATTTTTTTCAAAGTAAATAATTAATTATGAAATTTTTACAACAACTTTTAAAAAATATAAAAAATTGTATGTCCTAATAGCACTTAATCCAAAACTTCATGAAATTCATTTTTTAATCTATAATTATGTGATGCATATTTGATTCAAAAAATGTGGGATACCATTTGAAAGCTATAGATGTTTTTCAATCATCCTATCAATCCAGGACTTTAGTCATAATTTAAATAGAAAATGAATAATAATTATTTATTAAATTCAAAGTAAAGCATAATTTATATTGGTGGAAAGTGAGAATCTCCTTTAAAAACCCTTTTCGTTTCATCAATTTTGGGTAAAAAGAAAGCCATCAACCAAATACCCTACACATACCCATATATATGTATGTATGTATGTATGTATATATATGTAAATATAGATATATATCTATATTATATATGTATATATATATGTATATATATATATATATATATATATATATATATATGTATATATATATATGTATATATATATATGTATATGTATATATATATATGCATATATGTATATGTATGTATATATATATATATAAAAATATTTATATATTCTACATTATAATAGTTATATTGTAATGAAGACTCCACTTTGTTAATAACATATACACAAATATAAATATATACATATATGCAATATGATTATAGTAAAGGAATATGTTTTCTTCAGTAATTAATTGGTTATTTAGAATAATTGTTGTTATAGTTAATTATGAATTACTATGTTAAGTGACCATGAAGTGAATTATGTGGTTAAGTTAAAGAGTAATTTGAATGTGAAAAGACTATCTATTTAATGGTTGTAATGTTTGAGTGATTACATGCAAATAATTTTGGGGTTGATTATTGGGAATAGGAGCGATCTTTATAATTCTTTAAAGTGGACACTTTGAGAGACCTCCAAGACAACCCATGTTAGGACCATGTGATGACACTCTTCCTTGTTGCAGTCTAGCATTCCCTAGTCATTTTTTCTTCCCTTTTGTTGTGTGAATGCCTCTGGAAGCAATGTATGTGTTGTATGTGATGTTAATGTTGTCGTAGTGTTGTGTTGGAGCCATGTATAGCCTTTTTATGTTAACCTGTTGTCTTCTTGATTATTTTTTTTTAGTGGGACCTTATGTTATCTCCTAACATAGGGGGTGGTGGACCTTAGGGTTCCAAATGGTTGGGAGGTTGGTGATTTTTCCTCCATTGGGTTCCCTTTCTGCATGTTTGTGTGCATGGAGATTGTCCTTGATTTTGTGGAATCCAATTCTATATCTTGTTCTAGTTCGTGAGGACAACCTTTATGTATATGCATTGGATTGTATGTCAGATGTATCTCATATTATAATCTGATGTATTCTTCCCACATGTAGTTTGGGAAGCATTGCTGCAAATTTTGTGACAATGTAATCCGATATTGGTGAATTCTCCTGTAATGGATATTGATAAGTGATGTATTCTCATGTAATGAAATTATTATATGTACTTGTTAGTTATGTATAAATGATCTTTCATGCTATTTAAAGGATGACATATTATGGAAATGTATATTGCTAAATCATTTAATGTGTTGGATTAAAATGAACTTTTGATTGTTAAATAAATCATGTTACCATATTAGTTAATGAAATAATTCTATTTCTTGAATAAAGATAACACTAGTACAAAACAACAATATATGACTAAATAAACTACTAAAAATTGCATATATGTGACTAATTTTGGTCACATGACCATTAGTAGTTTATTGCTGGTCATTTATAATGCGACAAAATTTATGACTAAACTATTTTAGTCATTTATTTAGTCATTGATTTAGTCATTGATTTGGTCATTGATTTGGTCATTGATTTAGTCATTTATTTAGTCATATATTTTAGTCATTAATTTTAGTCACATGACTATTTTAGTGGTTTATTTGTAGTCATTTATAACACCACCAAATTTATGACTAAATTATTTTAGTCATTTATTTAATCATTGATTTGGTCATTGATTTAGTCGTTAATTTAGTAATTTATTTAGTCATGGTAGTGATTTGTTCAGTCATATATTTAGTCATTAATTTAGTCATTGATTGTTGTTAACTAGTCATTTATTTAGTCATGGTAGTCATTTATTTAGTCATTACTTTAGTCATATTTAGTCATTAATTTAGTCATGTATTTAATCATGTAAGTCATTACTTTAGTCATATATTTAGTCATTACAAATCAAATCTAACTTAATTAATCCTCAGAAATTAATGCATATAAACTTCAAGTATCATAGGTATTCAAATGTTGAAGAAGCACCATGAAATGACGACTAAAATTCTTGAACAAATATGATTGATAAAACACAAACACAAACAACACAGTATTTATGAGTGGAGAAAAAACCACTCTAAAAAATTGCTTTATTAAGCCTCATTGGAAAATCAAAATCTCATTGGTTACATTCAATGTATTAGTGACAATGTACAACTTACTGACACTATATAAACAAAATACTCTTATTTTTATATACTTACATTGTTTTCCCCTTCCTTAATTGCAGTCCTTTTGGAAGGGAAACAACCTCCTATAGGGGCTTGACCCATTTAATTCCCTTGCAAATCCACAACTTTCCTGCCACTATTGGTTTTGGCTCCTCCAAACTCTTCCTTGCTGGTATTCACCTTTTACTTCTCCAATTTGGAGCTACAACCCGAAATAAGGTTTCAAAATTAGTACGTTAAAAACATATTTGGAAGTATATTTTTATCAAATATTGTAGTTGCAAGTTCCACTAATTATAATAAGATAAATAGTTTTACCTTTTTGCATCAACTAATGCAATTCTGATAACTTTTAGAGGATCGACAATGCTAGCCTTTATCATATCAACATACTCAACTGCAAGTTGCAACACAACATTAAACTTATTAATTAGACTCAACATATAAGAAGAAAAAGAAACTTCAAACATTATCAATTTAGTTTCCTCGTAGCTTTCCTCTAGCATATCTAGAACCTCTTTAGATGTTCCATCCAGCTGTCATCACTCCCATACAGGTAGAATTGTGTATGTCTATCAAACTATCATCTTTCCCATAGAGTTAGAGCTAAATTCATTTAGAAATCTTTTCTTGCTGAGCAATCCAATTCCCCTAGCAAGCCTAACATATAGACAACCTCCCTTACATTCAAAAATTTACTCAAAGATGTCATTTTTAGTCTCAGAAATCAAAATAACCTTATCATTCATTTGTCAAAACTACATAATTAATAGAAAAAAAAATCAATGGAAAAAGCATGAGGAAAAATAATCTACCTCTATATTATTAGGGGTGATCAAATACTACTTAAATCTACAATCAGAAACCCTCCTATGAGATACAACCAATCCTATCAGATTAAAAAACAAGAACTGAAACCTTCTTGAGAATCACAACAACAATACCTAAAATCAATCAATGGTCGAATGTAATTTTGTCCAAACATGTAGTAATCAAAAGGCTCTTGTATTGCTTTGTGATAGTTAGAAAATGTGAAAGGATCCTGAAATAAAGGAAGAAACAGAAGAAATTATGCATTTGTTCAAATGAGTAAATATAGTGTAATGTGTTAATTGTTTTTTCTTTACATCATTTAGGAACTAAAGCATAAAAAATTGCATAGAGAGGATTTGAAGTAGCAAACCTCAAACTATAACAAAATCTAGTTAAAATTTGTTGCCATGTTTGAAAGGACTATTTATTTTGCATTGGGATTCCCACTCTCAAAAACCTGACAAAGGAAATCTAGATACATGACCATTAGAAAGATAGAAAATTATCACATTAAAGAGAGGAAACAACAAACACTTTGTTAAAATTCCATTCCTTCCTCAAAATCTACTGCTTTGCAAGAAAGAAAAGCATTTCAGGCAATTCCAAAGCAATACTTTCATATTTTTTTATTAAACATCAATATAAAGACCTTTGTTTTGTTGCTCTTACAGGAATTTTTTAACTGGGAATGAAACTATTTCAACATTTAGAAAACCACGTTTGACAGGTATACAAGGTATTGGAAATGCAAACTTACAAACTATTTGCAAAAATGCTTTTACATTTTAAGATAGAGAAATTTCATTTTGTGGACTTGCTTTAGTGGAAAAGAAAGAGCAAAGTTGATGACCATCACTAGCCAGGCGTGTGGCTTCAGGAAGGTTTAGAAGGTTTGTCACTATCCTTATTCAAGGGTAAAATCTATTACTAGGTCGCTGACAACACTGTCTCAACTCTAGCATCCAAACCAGGTTGGGATTCTTGTTGTCTATGTAATAAATGAACAAAAAATGAATTTAAATGTAGGTTAGTGTTGTAGCAAATTCTGGAAACATATATTGTGTTTACATGGTCATTGTATCATTTTCTGAGTTCAAACACTTCATATCTACTCATTACAATGTTGGAGCCTTGTTTTTATATGCAAAGTTATGTGTTTTTCTGATAAATTTGTGTTTCAGATTATTGTGCACCCTTGTTGAGCTGATAGAATCACTCAGCCACCTTGTGAAACATGAGATGATCTCCCTAAGTGTGGGCTTAGATGCTAGAGATCAACCTCCAGAGACTATTGGTTCCCTTGGAAACTTCACCTAATTACCATGTCCTACTGCTGCATGCTGAAAAAAGGGTGAGAAGGAAACATGAAATGAAACCTATGACTCAAAAAGGTGATGCACCAAAATGATCTCAAATCTACAATGTTGTTTCAACTCATAACATGATTAAATGAACAAGTTGTCTCATGCACAACTCAGGTTTCTACATACTTATACATTAGTATTTCATAGGAAAGATGAAGTTTTCTCAATCCTAAAAGGAAAAATTAAAAACTGATATTTTCACAATTAGAAGTTGTTCAAACTATTGTCATAACCTATGACCTACATAAGACATGCATATCTCTACAAAAAGGTGCTGAAGGAAATGAGACATACATTGAGGATTTATATGAAATCACAAAAAATACATCAATCATTTATATTTGCACACAAAAAATAGATTAGAGAAGGAAAAATAATTGTCTTTTATTGATCCAAAGAAGTGTTACATACAACTGTACAAGCTTGAAAATGGAGTTACAAATCTGCTCCAGCTTGAAAGAACTCTGAAAACAAGTTACAATGCAAAGCTAAGAGAGAAAGAACTAGAGAAAAATCTGCCCTTAGGCTTGCTTATAAGCTGCTCAACAATTACTAAATAATAGGAACATGTGTTTGCATCAGCTTGCTAGGTCAAACTTCTTTGAACATCCAAAATAGTTACCCCTACTTTGCAGCCCCTTAAAAAGCTCCAAAAAGGTGTTTGACTGAAGAAAAGTTGTTATTTTGACCTTGTCTATCAACCAAGTTCCTTGAACAGCTCCTAAATGCCCTCAAAAGGTTCAAAACTAAGTCAAAACTACCCTATATTCTCTCAACTTGTTGCATAGCTCATTCAACCTGCTCCTAGATACTTGCCAACTGCTCATGACTGCCCATTACTTCCTTTAAAGTTAAAACTATTTTGACTTTATCTCCAAGTTCATAGGACATATGGAAAAGGTCTTGGGAACGATTAAATGCCCTAGGAGGGCATAGGATAAGCTCCTTTAATGCATTTTCGATTGCTTTATGACTCCTTGAAGATGGTATGTCATACTTATGACCTTCATATGAGATTGTCATCTACTATCTATGATCATGACTACCCTATTGATATTTGACTCTGATCTGGGTTATAAGCACTAGCATCAACATTATGCTACCTAAGGACTCTAACAATGCCTTGGCACTATCATTGTTGAGTATTGACTTCATTGTTTCATGAATGTCATAGTAATGGCTCTTGTCAGTTATGATTAAACCCCCTACCACTTACAATTGTCATGAATGCTACTTGTCAACAATATGAAAGCTATTGTTTTCAAGATTTGGACAGTACTTCCATCACAATATATGTGTTTGGCACTTGAAGAATTCAACACCCTCTTGACAGTCGCTATAATGCTTTGATAACCCTCTTAATTAGTGGACTGCATATATAAAAGACTTAATAAGGCTGCCATTACTATACCTTATTCATTAGTCTTCTCTTGCAAACACTTTGAAATATTGTCATGGATTTTGTCTTCCTCCTTTGACTGTGCTTTAACCTCTATCATGTTTTCATGACATGATTAACATCTTCTTACATCACTTTCTTCACATATGACAAGATTGCAGGTATGGGTACCATCCTGGAACTCAACTCTCTCATCATCAATGCATGAAACTACAGCAGGATAACTATTACTAATAGAAGCTACAATACCAATGTATGGTTCCTCCCTATATGCTCAATTTCAATCCTTCCTATAGCTCTTATTTCATTCATCAAGTTGTTGGGAAAGAGTATAGACCAGGCTACAAAGTTAACAATTTTTCTCCACCCTTCCATGAATATCTTTGAATGTCAACAGCCTATTTGAAGTCACTTTTTCTGCCTATGTTTCATCAGATGCCATAGGTGCAGTGTCACAATAGTGTCATCACTGGAAATGTCTTCCCCAACTCCACATCTTAGCTAAATGTTTCTGCATTCTTTTAAAAGCCATGTGATCTGTGTTTGAAGATCCTAAGCCTTCTTTAGGGAAATACTATAATTAGACTCTCTCTTACACAGATCAACCTTTTATGTCCACTGTCACTTTTTGGGGTTTCATTAGGGTTTTCAGTGGCAAGTCATCCTGTTCAGATGCATCATATCCTTGAGAAGCCCCAACCAATTCCTTATTGTTCTACTACAGTGGTTTCCTCTACCCCTCTGTTATTTTCCATTTACTAATCCCATCAGCTTCATCATTACCCAAAGCATCAACAATGCTTTGTTGTGTGGAATTATCTCTTTGCTTTTCTATTTGTTCATATCAGATAATAACTGACTTGTACTAATAGAGTTGCACTCTCTATTAGTAATTAATAGTATATGAATGGCTAAAAATATGAAGAGTAATTAATAGTATATGAATGGCTAACAATATGAAGAGCCTCTTTGACCTCTAAGGCTAGAAATACAACCTTATCTTCCCACGACTATCATATGAATATGTTAACTATGCATTCTTTTCTCTTTAGCAATGTATCACTGTCACATGCTCTAATGCCTTTAAGAGGTACTATCACTTGAGTTTGTCCTTTGTCATTATTTGTATCTTGATAGAAATCTTGCTTGCCTACCCAGCATCATAAAAGATCTATGCTCTAGTGTCATTAGCTCACTATAGTTTGTTATCATCTCCCTTAAGACTCTCCTTTTCTTGTTCACTAAACCAACTCTAAAGTCTTAAACCTATGTTCTTATGCATTCAATATTGCCCTTTGTATCACTCTCACTCCATATAATATCATGACTATAAGAATTTCTCTGTCACTTTGCTTGATCATAGCTACTAGCCTACTGCCCCTATGAAGCCCAAAATAATTGTGGTTATGAATGATGACTGCCCCTAAGTATCATAAGCAAGTTGCTGCCCTACTTGACTTCCCTCATGACTGACTTAGGGTTTCATGCTTATGAGTGTAGGTGACAATGAACATGGTCTATCCTATGATTGTGATATGTCTTGACAATACTTTGAACCTGACCCTTATAGTCGCAGGGTTCACTGCCTTTTCTGCCCCTTCTTCTATACCTTACACTTTGATCACTGTTTTTACCTTTATCATTTTGAAATATGGTTGTCCATAATCTGCTACTCACACTAAATTGCATCCTTTCATCTGCTTTAACATGCAATTCTTTTGGTGAACCACATGCTTCCTCCAAAGGACCGCAAATATCAAATTTCTTGCTTTATTTTCTTCTTGAGACACTATCATTATCCTTCTCTAAATCTGTGGATGACAAAGGTCATGAATGAGATCTTGCAATATTTTTTTGGTGAGCCTTCATCATTCTAGACTTACTAACTTTATCAACAGTACTCTTTGTCTTAGGTAGCAATAGTATCCACTAGTTTGCCTTTCACTAAGATTTGTCCTTTAAGGATATCTGCCATTATTATTGACTTTTTTAGAGACATACTGACTTTTCTGAACCCTATGATCCAGGCACATTGTCAACACTCACTGAATGGATCAGTTGCTTTGAATTTCAAACTTGTTCTTCTCTTCAAGTTTATGATATGGACCAACTCCATTTAAGACAATGTCAACCCTTAAGTTGGAGGTCCCAACTTGCACTGGTAAGTCTAATTCTATAGTGCCAACTTTAGCTTTCTCTTCATCCAGTACATGTTTCAACACACCATGTCGAAGAAAATGATCAATAGTAGACTACAATAATTTTTCTTGAGGGAACTGTCCCTGTGTTTTCAAATGTTGAAACAATGCATGGTAAGGAGGAAACTATGGGAAAATGGCAAGAAGCCTTGCTATCATCCATCTATCTAGGAATCTTTTCTTCAACTTTATTTGATATTCTATTCTTAGACAATCCAATTTTGAAATCATCAATCTCTTCTCCCATGTAAGATCTTTCTGCTTAATAATTCTTCTTTCCAACTCCTGTATTCTTTACTTAGGTGGATCCATCATCTGAACCCAAAAGAACCATTCTACCATCAGCTAAACAAGAGGAGGAATCTGCACTAGAGTCATATATAAAGTGTGCCATTTTTGTTAAGGAACATCAGAATACAGTCACTCAAAGCTACCTAAAGGCTTTGAAACATGGAGAAATAATGCATAAAATCCTAGAGATCTTCCTTATTCAACAATCTCGGAAGAGTATGTTCATTCTCCTTCTACAAAAAATAAGTATCATACAAGGTGTCCTCTTTTCCACTATGACTTGTCTGATACTATCCCTTTCACATGATTCTTCTATTGTCATAGTGATAGTCCTTATAAAGTGTGGGATTTAAGCCATGCATGTGATCAGACCACATTCTAGCCAATTATTTAATACACCTCTGTCTAAAAGGGTTCATATTATTTACCTGAAGCTCCTGGCCAATAGCAATTGTAGAGTTCCTCAACTCGTTGTGGCACAACATATGCTCTTTTTGATTCATTGAATGGATGTCTACGCAAAAGACACTCTCCCTCCTTGGCTAGAAATTATTTCTCTCCAATCACTATATCCACCCAAGGATACCTTTATTTGCCATACAAATCTATAACACTATTTTTCACAGGGAATTGACACCTTGAGACTTCTTCAATTATTTTCATTTGAGGCTGCTCATTTATCTCTACCAATTTGAAAACATAGCCAAGGGCAGGCTGAGTAAAGCATGTAACAAGATGGGTACCTTTCTCAAATGCATACACCTGATGGCCCTGAATCCAACCTTATTCCTTGTGCTTTGTATCTAGTGTTCGTGTCAATTGAATCTTGGCCAGCTTCCACTGTTATGTTCTTTGCATTGGCCATGGTTGACAACTTGACACCATATAAGAGTATACAACTTTAGTAAATCTTTCTCTAGTGTAGTTGCCAACATTGATGGGATGCAACAAATATTAGTTGGTCTGATTGCTTCATGGGCCTCTCATGCATTCTTTACTTTCAACTCATGTTCCCTTGTTTTGTGTAGGTCTGATTGCTCGTGTCTGAGCACTCTGATTTCTTCTTGCAATATTCCATAATCATGCTTTAGTATACACATGCATCCTTTGGCATACCTCTCAAGATATTCAATGCATATCACATGCCTTTAAACAAAATGCTAAAAATCATGAGACTGAGAAGACTTCTATATCTTTTGTAAATGTTTCTATCATATATTCTACAATAGCCTTCATAGCTTTACACTTGCCCCTTTCACCATTGAGGACTACTTTCAACATGATTCCCTTGTTCTCACTCATACATGAGCTTTTCAAAAGAAGTTTGACAGTAATATTCACATTTAACATGGTTCTGGAAGTCTTAACAGTAAATAAGATTTTCTCAACAAGGTTTTTGGAATCTTTATCATGGGAGGGTTTCAAGAGATAACACACCTGAAGATCACGAAGCTGAGCGCCAAGTAAGTTTGAAAACTACATGTTCTCCTTTCAATACAATGTTTGACACAGTCCTGGCCGCCATAGTAGTTTGCTACCTGTTAGGCAAGTGCTAAGGCCATGGAAACCCTAACAGCATCGACCCATTCTACTAAACTCAAACTCTTTCACTAAAAGTTCAAAGCATGTAACGTGGGTTTTACCCTTTCATAAACTTTCAAGAGAGACATCCCCTACTTCTTTTTTTCCAAAATGTTGTGGCTTGATGAAAATTTCAGAAATTAAAATAATCTAAAATAATATAGATGATAAATATAAAAATTTATATGAACTGTAAGGATGACTATCAATTTTAGTTAATGCCTTTACAAAGACTGTTGTAAGGTTGACTGTCAATTTTAGGTTAATAAATACAGTGAAATATGCATTCTAAGGGTTGGGTAGACAATATTGTTAGTAAGTGGGTTATGGAGTAAGTAAGTGGGACAAAGGAATGTTGTCCAATATGATAGGAGGTATGCATTCAGGTTATCCTTCTTCAGGATATCCTTCATCAATCCTTGTATGTTTAAAATGTTTCAATATTTATTAATGTTTGCATATCAGGATGTGATTACAATCATTCCTCAGATGATATAGGAAAAAAGGTTGGTATTCATGCCTTTGAAATTACATCCTCATCATTTAGGTTCATCCTTGAAAACCAAACACTACCTGAGAAAAAGGTCTACTAAATAGATAATGAAGACTCAAAAATAGGTAATGAAGACTCAAGAAGTTTAAAGCATATGTATTAAATGAATCTATGACCTAAGATTGAGAAGAGTAAAGTTCCTCTATTATAAGTGTTAAGAATTTGCAAAATAGCATAAGATTTGAATGCCAAAAATTCTAAAGAAAAAACCTTATCATAAAAAATATAGCTAGTTAAATTCATGAATTCCTTTTTTGACTTCTGCCCCAAGCAAAGATGTATGTATATCAAGACTAAAATTTGAATTCAAGGAAGAGTACAAAACAACCAATATTACCTCAAGCAATGCAGATAATGAATGTACCACACCTCTGATGCCTGAATGATTATCTGATTTAGATATTCCAGAATCAGAATAGCCTCTTGCAATTTTTAAGTGACTAATTAATATTGGAAAAGTGGCCAGCATGCAATCTATTACAACAAGGCAGTCTTCACCTATTGTGGATGCTCTGCACCAGAAAAGATAACTCTCAAGGTTCTATTTTGAGATAGACAAGTTTCCAAATTATCAAGGAATAGCAAATGATTTCATTAAGAATCTGACATTGACCACAATGCAATCTTTTCCCAATAAACATTAATCTTATCCAATATTATTGTAAATAGAAACTAACAATAAAGCCATTTATCACAAGCTCTTATCAACATCATTAGAGTATAATACAAATTATAAGAGGAAAAATTGTGCCCATGAACAAATGTTCTAAATATGGTATAGTAGCAAAGTAGAAACACAAAAGGAATAATTAGGTGGAATTATATGTTCTTGGAAAAACAAGTTTGACATGTTGACTACTTCCATAAGAAGTGAATTTTGTGTTTGCCAATGGTCAACTCACCTCTAGTAGCAAACTATTTATCAACAAACTACTAAAGTCAATCTATTTTTGGTAGAAGCTAGATTTTGAAAGGTTTTTGAAGCTGGAAAAAGGGCCATCTTGGTTGTGGGAGGTTGAGAGGGGTCTATATAAACCTTTTCCCCTTTTCCATGTATAGTTGTTTGGTTTGGAACACATTTTGATGCCTGGACTACCGATGATACTGTGTTATGCTAGACTATAAATAAATTTTGTGTTATATCCTACAACTAAATGTAGATTTATTCTAAAACATTAATTAAATGCAGCTTTGTGGAGAAAGTTTATTAGGTTAGGTTGCTTCCTTATTGCATTTGTGATTATGTATATTCCTTCTGAACCCATTTTTTTTAATAGTTAGAAGCATCTCAAAACCTGTGACAACCAAGTCCTTATTCAATGGGAACTGCTATTCAATTGCTTAACTACAAATGCAAGGTGACAAATTTGTGGGATGGTGGAATAACTTGTTTATTTGTTTATTGGGACACCAGGGTGCCTCAAGGATTACATGTAAGATCATACAACATATCACTGACCTGCATAGAGGATTAGACTAGAGCACAATAGTTGAAAATGCCAATTGAAATTAACCTAAGACTACAAAATTTTTGGTAGAGATCAAGTATGAAATGAAGATGATTTCAAAGAGTGTATCATCAAACGATTCTTGACATTGAGGGATTGAATACTAATCTTGATTATATGAATTGGAAAATCAATAGGGTCATCCCCAACAGTTCCAATTCGATTGACATGACATGATTACAAAGTTTATTATTGTGAGTTTAGCAATGGTTAGGTGATATAGACACATGATAATGCATGGAGAATTGATAAACATCATTGATAAGCCAAACTGGTAATTCTGATTCATCAATTTTTTATGCTTAGTTCTAATTTTTGTTGTTTGGCTAAGAAATATACGAGTCAAGCAATGCTCATGAGCATGTTTACAAATTTTAAGGGTTAATTTTATGATAGTGGTAAATAGGTTTCAACAAATTAGTCCTCAAGGAAAAGTTCCTCCAATGAAGATTGATGACAAGTGGATTCTAGATTTTGATGTTATCACCCAGATATTGGAGCATAAATATCCCTGAGAAGGCATCAGTGTATTTGTATAAATTTTGTTTGCGTTTACATCTTTATTAAATATGTTATTCTTTTATCTACTTTAGCATTAATTTCTGATGAAAGTGTAATATGAATGCTAGAAGAGATGGGTGTTACAGATCTGCAAGAGATGTGTATAATCTTAAAGTGTTCACCTTACTAATATTTACTAGATGACAAAAACAAACATTATGCATCCAGATTCCACACAACAGAATAAGCTTATAGTTGCATGCTATCCTGAACTCCTCTACATAATAATATGCCTATATAGGGGACCTGTCATCCATGCCCACTTGGATGATTAGATGATGTGTTTCCCATTTATCCACTTTTCAAGAATCAATGTATATGAGACTCCATACCCAAGATCAAAAAGTGTTGATCAGCATGTTTGCACTGGAATTACAATTTGATTTTGGGTTTTAGGTTAACACTAGCAAAGAAGAGTAGCATTCAAACCAAACTTAATGGCAATTTGATCATTTCTCTAAATTATTCTTTATTATACCATTGACCATTTTACAGCCACCCTTCAACCAAAGAATCAGTGTGCAATTTATTTATTAATTTCCCAATGAATTGCATGACTCTTTTCAAGCAAAATAGACAGTCTAATTGGTAATTTATGGCCAATATATTCCATGCAAGGTTTGTTGAGTTTTAATAGTGCGGTCTACAAAATTGTGTGTTAATTTTCATTTAATGTAGTGTTTTGCAAAATTTATCTAATCTAGCGGGATCTCATTCTACTGTTGACTTTTTCCTTGTGAGCTGACCTATTATCAAGGAAGTAGAAGAATTGCAAAATATTCTCTGTTGTTAAGCACATGGCTATGTATAGTAAAAAGTTCTTAGATAGATATTCTAATGTTATAAGACTGGCTGCGTCTCCTAGGCTCAAGGATGTAACGACATTACAAAAACCTTGTGCTGGGTGATTTGGCCAATTTTGATGTTTCAATTGCAAGTGAACATCAATCAGATTGCAAGTATGTTAATGATTTTAATGGTATCAATGTTTCAGGGTTCAGTGAGCTAAATAGGAGCCATGAATTGTGAGATGCTCAGATAGAAAGTAATAGTTGTTGGTGTAATTAATATTTAATTACACATTTGCATAAGTTTACTTAGGAATATTTAATTCCTAAGTTTTAGGATCTTATCTTTATCTTATCGAGCTATCTTGTTGCTCAAGATAAGATTAGGTTTAGGCATCTTTGTTTTTATAAAGCAAATCATATCTTGTAATTTATTAAATTCTCGAATAATAATATTTGCACATCTTCTTGCAAATCTCTTGCTTTTTTGTTTTTCTCTTCTGTGGAAGGATTATTCTGGTTTGCAAATTTGATCTTGGTTTCTAACATGGTATTAGAGCCTTGATTTGTAGCCCCTTCTCAGATTTTTGAAGAAAATTATTGTAGAGTTCGTTCGAGGTCCCTCAAGGGTTTTTCTCTTTGAGTATATGTATGCAGCGTTTTTTGATCAAATCGAGTTTTTCCATTTGATTCAGAGCACTAGAAAAGATTGAGATTTGATGAAAGTCATTTTTCATTGGAGCCATTTTTAGTTTTGCTTCATAAATCTAGCTTCCACTTAGTTGTAAGAAAAATGATTCTGGGTTTTGTAGCTAGGGTCAAAATCTAAACTGGGTATCTTTTATATTTTTGATATCTTGTACGGATCTAAAGAAATTTGCTATACAAAAATTGACATGCGTCATTTTTCTCTTGGCTGAAGGTTTAAAAAAATTATTTTTTCATCTTCTGCTTACTGGATCAAAAAATGATTTCTGGGTTTTGTAGCCAGGGTCGAAATTCATTCTCAGTATATTTTCATTTTTTGATTTCTTTCACGGATCTAAAGAAAACAACTACACAAAAATGTCACGCGTCATTTTTTTCTCCTAACTAAAGGTTTAAAAAAAATATTTCTTCATCTTCTACATACTGAATCAAAAAATGATTTATGGGTTTTATTTTCAGCTTTAAAAAATTTTTGGGTTTTTGTTTTTGTCTACTTATTATAAACATATTTTTTAAAAATCAAATTTGAAGATTTTTCATCATGGAGGCAGATGTAAACCTTGGTTTGTGCATGCACTCTTTTTTTTGTTTTCATGCACTAGGTTTGCATTTTCTCTTCTGTTTATGCATATTTTGCATGCTCTCCTTTTATAATCATTGGGTTATTGTAATAAATGAACTAATATAAAGTTCCATCAGGGTAGTTTCTTACATAATAAATCTGATTAGAGTGTGGATGCACTTTGATCTCCATATCCATTTTGTTTTGATGGCAACTTGCATGGGTTATTTGGTCTCCTTGTTCTTTTGGCCACTTTTTTGCTTTTGCTTGACACATATCAGATTCACATCTGATTCACACTTTAGATTGAGAGCCTATGGTTAATGATCGACATTGGATCCATCTCAGTTTGAGGGCCATGTTTTTATGGTTAATGTTCCAGAGTCTTCATGTTATTCCTTCCCATGGAAGAGTTTTAGTCATAGTTTGGCATCGGCATCGAGATACACGACTTCCAGATTATGTCATCATCTCATCACCTATTGCTTCACAGATTCTAGGGTTGTTCCAGTTTGTGAGTTTTCCAGTGTTTTGTGGCATCGGGTCTACTGTTGCTTTATCATAATTCCTTGATTCAATAAGTGACTCTCATCTATTTTCAGTAGTAAACAAAAGTATCTTTCCTTGCTTGCCAGAATCAGGTTCCAGTGTTCTTCTAGTGCTATTTTGCAGCAGTCATCTCATTGTAGGGGGGTTTTGTCCCACTGAGTTTTCCTTCTCTACCTCATTCATTACATTTGTAAATGAGTACCTGATCAAGCCTTGTTTCTGGGACTCATCTTTGCATAATAATTTTGCTTCTCCTTAAGTTGCACTTATGGGGGGGTGTTGGTGTAATTAATATTTAATTACACATTTGCATACGTTTACTTAGGAATATTTAATTCCTAAGTTTTAGGATCTTATCTTTATCTTATCGAGCTATCTTGTTGCTCAACATAAGATTAGGTTTAAGCATCTTTGCTTTTATAAAGCAAATCATATCTTGTAATTTATTAAATTCTCGAATAATAATATTTGTACATCTTCTTGCAAATCTCTTGCTTTTTTGTTTTTCTCTTCTATGGAAGGATTATTTTGGTTTGCAAATCTGATAGTGTGTGTGATTCTATTGAAGAGACGAAAACTTTTAACTCCTATTGCAAGTTGTGGATGTCTGAAAAACTCTGCACCTAACACAGTTATTCTCTCAAATGATAGACTTCTACATCACGTTGCAATTGGAGATGAAAGATCTACAGGTGAGGAAGATATGGATTGTCATGATCAGAGCCTAGAAAACTTGCACCATTCTGGAGATGCTAGAAAAGAACACCCATTTGAGCATCTGTTTGATGAAGATGGATAACAGATGTTAGATGCAATTTGGTATGTAACAGATCTCAAGCAATCAAATTTAGCAAGAAACCCAGACTTAGCAATTAGGTCATGACTCTCAAAAAGAAATAAGTGCAAACACTGTACTCAATGCTTGACTAAAGAAAATATTGTAGAAGATAGCCATCAATAAAATATATTAGCTATAATGTTAAATTAAAATATATAAATATTAAGATGATAAATTGAAAAGAAAAACAAGATAATATCAGACTTGACTTTTAAGCAAAATGCAAAGATACTAAATAGCAATTTGGTATGTAACATATCTCAACCAATCAAATTTAGCAGGAAACCCAGACTTGGCAATTAGGTCATGACTCTGATCTCATAATAGCAATCTGAAAAGATAGTTTAGTAAATTGAATAATCCATATTATTTTTCCATTTAGACGGCATTATTAGCATGACAAATGTGTAAATCAAATTCACTTACCTGGGTTTAAAATAGGAAAACTCAACAGGTACATGAAAAACTAAAAAAATGATCAAGTGTTGTGACCTAAAGGTTGTGTTTCAATAAAGATCTATGTCTGTAGAATATTTTCTTGTGTTATTTCTATTGTGTTGACTTTAAGCTACATGGTTGAATAGTTCTTTCTGGACTCTCCATCTGTGACTACACCAAGTGGTATTAGAGTGAGTTTGTGAATCTTGAAGGAATTCCTTATTGTGAAGAGATCATTGACCTGAGGTAGGCTGCATTTGTTTTCAACTAATAATTAAATGTGAGTCATTTGAAACCCTTATAGCTAGATTATTGAATTAAATAAGTTGAATTGGATTAATTCACTTACCTAGGTTTAAAATATCTGTGTCAGTGTTGTGACCTGAAGGTTGTGTTTCAAATGATCAAGTTGAGAAAAGTGGCTACGAGAGTGTTGACAGGGATGACATAGTGGCCATATGAGGATAGTCATGAAGAGTCATGAATGCACAGTCCAATCATGAAGATAATATAAGGACAGTCATGAAGACTCAAGAAGCGTAGTGAATCTATAGTGCATAAATAGTGAAAAAGAAACAGTTAGTTGAAGAATATAGTCACCTATACGACCATGGGATATTTACAAAGACTGTCACAGGACAACCATAAGAGATGAATGAAGGACAGTGTTGAGAGGAGTCAAACAAAATCCACTATAGTGTAAAAGGGGCAGTCACAATAGTGAATATATAGAGATCTATCTAAATTGAAAAATGAAGTGAAAGACAAAAGGAGAAATTCACTTATGTGATGACAAACTAAAAAATGATTTTTTTTCCCTTCAGTAGTTATGGTCTCCTTGTGCTCTGACATTCTTCCTTGTCAATGTGAAAATGAGGGTAAAAAAAAGACAGAAACAGTATGCATTAAGAAATGGCAAGGATATTTTGCTAAAAGTCCACAGGTGATTCCATAGTTGACAAGTTAATTCACCTTTGTTTCAAAAAGACTAATGGTGGCTTTTAGGAGTTATTGAATCAATGTTAGAACTGAATATATTATGTTTCTGAATTCTAATCACTTATGTTTGGTTAAATTGAATAAAAAATCTGAACTCAGAAATTATGCTTTTGAATAGCAACCATCCAGTCAAAAGGGCACCCAGTTGGAATAATCATGTTATAATTATTTTTTGATAGAATTATGAACTGTTAGAGGGGTTTGAAAGGTTTCAGAAATATTCAACATCAAGATAAAATATAAGCAATAACAAGAATTTAAACCCAAACAACCATATTAACTTTAACTAACATTCTTTTATTTTTATATTTTTAAGTGCTTCAAGAAAGGCCTGGAAGTTATTTTTATATTTTTTGCTCTTCAAGAAAGGCCTGGAAGTTTAAGTATTTTCTTGGAGTGATGTTCATCTACCAATGTTGAAGCTTTGCTCTATATTCATAGCCAAATTATATGTGAGCTGAATATATGTTGAAGCTTTACTCTATATTCACAGCTAGATTATATGTGAGCTGAATTCTGTTGGGTATTTGTTCAAATTCATAAACAACTTCATATGTTTGCTATACATTTTGATATAGACATGAGAAAAATGTACTATGTTTTAAATTTGTTAACTTTTCCGGGAAATATTTTTATCTTCACAAACTGCCTATGTCAAAAGTTCTCGATAGCTTTATCTTCTTGGAATATTAGTGTAACTGCTTAGTTTCAAAAGTGCATATATGGCCTCCATTTTTCCTTACTTGAATTAAAATCCTATCAAAATTTAAACACAGTGCCATAAAAATCCAATTACTTGTATTTGATGATGAAGATTATTCGGAATTAATTTCTTTTTAGAATGCACCGTACGACAGCATCAAAACAAGTAAAATTGCTTAGTGTTTGTCTAGCATGGGCATATGTGCATTTTTCAAACTAGAAAATCAGATTTGGAATAAGACATTGAATGTGACAAATGTAACAGAAAGGCATTGCAAGCAATTGTAGCCATCAATGGTAAATTTATAGTTATTACTATGCTATCTGTTAAGCTAAGTTTTCATAGCCAAACCAATGTTTCTCAGTAAGAATTGATACATGGAAAAAGGTAACAAAGATTGTACCACCCCAGAAGCCTCTATAACTGACAATTTTCCCTTGTGTTTCTCAATTTCTTTCCTCCAGGCTTTGATAGCCAGGTCTAACACACATATGCCTTGCTCCTACAAAGTGATCTATGCCAACCCAACAACAAAGGTAATAGATCCAAATCCATGCAGCGCAGCCCTGACCTTTTAGTAACCAATAAAAAACTCCAGCACATACGGTAACCTGGAGAGAATGTTTTGCATCCATATATGTTAATTCCCTCATCATTGAGGGCAACAACCAATGCCCTCGAAACCAACCACATCTCCCCTACATGAGACCTGCTACCAAGCTCATTAAAATTGCAGGAAACCCTAATTGCCAACTGTCCAGGGAAATAAGTTGCATGGTAGTGAGAAATGTGAATTCGTCCCAACCACAGTCCAGGATATTGAATTCATCAATGGAGAGGAGATAGGAAAGCAGGGACTCTGAATGAATGCCGCACAAACTAGCCATGTCTCCCCTTGCATCTAAACACTACAAACATGGCAAATTATGAACATAACCCTAATCGCCATATGTTTCAACCACTGACAATTTGCAGGAGCCTCCTTAGAAATTG
>VDFB02035900.1:0-25259 GCA_007258455.2 Sequoia sempervirens | reverse complement strand
GATAGAACAAAAACTTACAAAAATAAAAATAGTTTTAGTGATTGTAGGTCTAAGTTCTTTAACCTTTTAGGGGTAAATTTTAAGCCCAAAATGAAAATGTAATGTGAATCTAGGGATATTGTTAACCTAAGTATTTTTTTTTAATTTTTTTTTATGTATTTGTAATTCTTTTTATCTTTTTAAAGATTATGATAGTTGTTGTAATTGTAAATAAAGAAAAGAAATGCTGCAAATAAAAGTTATAATTGATTAGGACTTCTAGTGCTAACTCTAACTATGTAACCAACACAAGAAATAACCCTGCAAAATATAAACTATTAACAAACTTTAAAAATTGTTACAGTTGAACATAAGCATGGCTTTTGGGGTTGGAGGCACTGTAGGTCGAAGCAGAAGCATTGCAAGAATGAATAGAAGTATTGTAGGATTGGACAGAGGTGTAAGATTGAATGTAGGCAACAAAAGTCAAGATGAAAGTGCGATGATTTGAGATGCAGGTGCGGTTCTATAAAGGATAGAACCTACAAGCTTCAAGCTTCAAACACAATAAAAAACTAAAACAACTATTAGAAAGGGATGTGGGTCCCACTGAGCATGCCAAAATGATAGAGGGGTAGCAACTTATGAAAGCAAAACAATTAAAATCAACTCAAGACGTTGGAAATGGGAGAGACCTCAATTTACTTGATCAATGACTAGGATTGAGTGGTGGAGAGAGGCATTAGCATTGTGACATGTGTCACAAGGGGTAAAGAAGGTGAGGATGAGGTGTGGTCACACATGTGAGCATAACTTGAGAAGAGAGGGTGTAAGAAAGTGGATTTGTGTAAGAGGTTAGTGGTGGTAGGTGATATCTCACATATGTGTGAGAGGAGGTGAGAGAGTAGGCTTAGGACACTTGTCACTTGGTGAAAAGTTTAAGGGAGGCAGATGAATTTAAAATTGGAAAGAAATGCTAATGGGGATTAGGCATAGAGATTAAATCAATTTATCGAAGATTAATTAATTTAATGGGTGTGGTTTGAGTCAATAAACCATGAGTTTATTAACTAGGCTAGAGTTAAAGGTTGGAGAATGGGATAATGATGTTTAGGGAATGGGTAAAGTTAATTAATCAAGGATTAATTAACTTAAGGATGATTAGGGTATTTTAGAGAAATATAGATAAAGGTCCAAGATTAATTAAATAAATCAATATTTAATTAATTGATAAGAACCCTAGGATGTGGGATGATATGATTAATTAAATAATAAGATATTTAATCAATTATAAGAAGAAAATGGGATAATTAATTAAATAATAAAATATTTAATTAATTATGGGCTAAGAGGGATTAATTAATTAAATAATATAATAATTAATTAATTGGGAACAAAATTGAGATAATTAATTAAAATTTATTAATTAGGGTTATGATGTTAGAATTGGGGTGTCTACACACATAACCATGAATATCAAGAGAAATTTTGTTTCCTATCAAATTACCATGATAACACAAGGGATACTTTGAGGTACCCTGCAAATAGATCTAAACACTCTTTTAACTGGATCCCAATGAACTCTACCAGGATTAAACATATATTTAGAAATAACTCTCATTACTTATGGAATGTCTCCAGTTTAGTGTAGACCATAACATACATCAAACATCTAATTGCACTCTCGTAAGGCACTTTGCTCATGTCTTCCATCTCTGATGTGGATGTTGGACAATCTAAAGCAAGTAAATTTGTTTCAGGTATAAAATAAACACACAATGTCTACAATCTTGCATGTTAACTCTCTATAAAAATGAATTGACATATTTAACTTGGCCAATCCATAACTTTTTGTTCACTTTATCTCTTCTAATTTCCATCTCAAGAATGTGATTAACTACACCAAGATCTTTCATTTCAAATTTAGTTGCAATTTTGAGACTTTAGTTTTGAAATAACTCCTTTCCATTTACCAATAAATAACATATCATCAACATATAATGCAATAAATAGGAAATAATCACCATCAATCTTATAATAAACACAATGATTTGATTTAAAATGCTCAAATCCCAAACTCAAAATATATGTATCAAATTTATGGTACTACATCCTATGACTCTTTTTGAGTCCATACACAAATTTCTTCAATTTACAAACCAAATTACTTTTACCTTTCATTGGATGTAGTGCTCTAGTTATGCCATATAAATATCCCCATCCAAATCACCATGAAGGAAATCTATTTTCACATCCATTTTCTCAACCTCTAGATCATAAGAAGTAATAATAAAAACTAAAAATCTAATGGATGTCATTTTTGTAACAAAAGAAAATACCTCACCATAATCAACACTTTCAACCTAAGAGTAACCTTTTGCAACGAACCATGCTTTGTACTTCTCAAAACCTCCATCTGAAGGTCAATATTTTTCTTAAACACCCATTTGTAATCAACATTTCTTCGTTCTTTAGGAAACGATACAAGATCTCATATATCATTCTTTTTTAAAGCTTTCATTTCTTCATCCACAACAATCTTCCAAGATTCCGCATCATTCATACCTAATGCCTCTCTTATAATTTTGGGTTCATCATGGATATTACTAATCAAAGAAAAAATACATCTCCAATCATTAGGTGAATATATTTCTAGCAGTTTTCTATGCTTTGTAGACCTATGAACAAGATGAGTTGGATGTTTTTTCTCCTCTTTTGAATATTAAGAGCTAGATGAGCTCTCCTCAACTTCTTGTTTATCTAGGGGTCTCAATTCAACTTTTTCAAGCGTAGAGGGAAGTCAAATCACATCTTCCTGTTCAATTTGTTCTTGTTGCAATGCAATAGAAAAAGTTTTAGTTTCTCTAAAATAACACTTCTACACTATATTACCCTATGTGCAACATGATCCCAAAGCTCGTATCATTTCACACCATAACTGTATCTAATGAAGATATATTTCACAACCTTTTCTCCAACTTTGTTCTCTTCTCCTTTAGCACATGTGCATATGACCCACAATCAAAAACTCTAAGATGTCCCAATGAAGGTTTGTGACCCAACCATGCCTCCATAGGTGTCTTATCAATAATAACTGATGTAGGAGACTTGCTAATCAGATAACAAGAAGTTGCAATAGTTTTAGCCCAAAACATTTGTTCTAGACCAACACCACTTAACATACGAGCCTAGCCTTCTACATCGATATCATATTCATTCTTTCTACAACTCCATTCTCTTGTGGAGAATACAAAGTTATATTTTAGATCTATGAATGCCATAACATTTACAAAGTCTATCAAAATCATTAGAGAAAAATTCACCACCATTATCAATCCTCAAACATTTTATTTTTCAGTTTACAACTCAACCATTACTTTAAATTCTTTAAATTGTCTAAAAACTTTATATTTAATCTTTAGAAAATATACCCATGTCCTTCTACTATAATAATCAATAAATAAAATATAATATGTGGATTTTCCAATCAAAGTAACATCTACAATATCAAAAACATCATACTGAATAAGATCTAATACAACATAAGATTTATGAGAACTCAAGTAAAATTGAACGCAATTTTTTTTCCATAAATGTAATGCTCACAAAAATAAAATTCAAGATTACAATCAGACAACCCTTCAACAAGGTTTTTATTTTTCAAGGTCCTTAGACCCTTTTATTCAATGTAGCCAAGTCTCTAGTGCCATAACATAGTCTTCTCTATAGGTAACATTGATTCACAAGAAAGAGCACCTTGGGTACCTAGAAACCATCACCATTTGTTAAAGATTAAACCCTCACCTCTTCCAACAAGGTAGCCGTAGACTTGATTTTCATAGTCTAAGTACTATTGAACTCAATAGTGCACACTGTAGGAGTTTATGGTGAACTCCTCAAACACCCCAGGATCACTTGCAAGACAAAATAACTTCCAAAAGAGAGAAATGGCAGAGATATCATGCTATCATTAAGGATGCAAGAATTCCAAACTGAATATGGCAATGTACATATGATGGGCCTTGCTTATAAAGGCAAGGTGGTGAATATGATTAGAAAATATCATGAAAAATGTCTTAATCTTATCACATGAGACAACTAAGTCCTAACAACCTAGGATAAGATAAGTTCTAGAAAAGACAACTCATCCTTCTAGAAGGAATCTTAGAGCGTAAGTAAACTTAACATGTGAATATGTCTCCTAAGTCCCTAGTAAGTGAATTGACTAGGTACAAGAAATTTATTCACACCAACACCTCCCTTAAGTGCAACTTAGGAGAGAAGATTATTATGTAAATGATGCACAAATGCAAGGATGGGTCCTGACTACTAGGCCATGTTAGGTACCCATGTATAAATATAAAGAGATATCTCACAAATGGAGAAAAGGAGAAAACCTAGTGGGAAAAAACTCCTTCCCAAAAGAGAGATGAAATACAATAAAAATATCCATCATAAAACCAATCAATCTCTATCTACACAAAGGATGATAAGAGAGATCATACAACCCCCCTATAATGAGATAACCTGCTGCAAAGAGAAGCATTGAAAGTACACTATGGAGTAACATTGGAATCCTCAATTTGGCAAGAAAGGAAAGATACTTCTATTTTCTAGAAACCATATTGGAGTCACTCAATGAATTAGGTTAGAATTATGATAAAGAAACAATATACCCAATTTGGCCAAGGAACACTTAAAAACTCGCAAACTAACACAGCTTTGGAATCTATGAAGCAATAGTTGATTGATAAATGATCTAGAACTGAAATGAAGTATAGAGAAAATACAAACCTAATGCTCACAAAAAAGGAAATAGTGCATGCACTGATGAATATTCACATCTTCCTTTGTGAATAAAAATGACCTTAGATCTATGTAGAGGATAAAATCAACTTTCTAATGCCGCTTGAATTGCACAAGTCTGATAACTGAGGCAAAAGTTATGAAATTTTTAAAAAGGCTAAATTTAACCTACAGGAAACAGTTTTTTCTAGCAATTTTTTTTTTATTTCTGATTTTATTTCTAAAAAATCTATTCACTACATGAGTACACAATAATAAAAATCTAGAAATATTTGATGCAAAGAATAAAACCTAGATTTTTTTTTTGATCCAACAAGAAGATGAGAAAATGAATTTTATTTAACCTTCATCCTCTAAAAATAATGACGTGTGCAAAAATTTTTGGACAACAATTTTGTCTATATGTGCTTAAGATATGCAAAATCTAATCAATTTGCATATGGTGTTTTGACTCTAGGAACAAAACCCAAAAAATATTTTTCTTACCAATGAGTGGAAGTTGGATTTCTAAAGCAAAAAGAAAACAATTCCAATAAAAAATGGTTTGCTTCAAACCCTTGCTGATTTGACAAAATATGTTAGATTTTGACGAAATGAAAGTCAATCTTGACTTTCTCTAATGCTTTGGATTCAATGGGAAGGCTCTCAAGACTCCAACTCACACCCAAATTTTTTTTTATGCAAAGATTGGTCCATCAGATCTGGGAAGAAGTCTACAACACTAAAGCTCTGATACCATGTAGGAGTTTATGGTGAACTCTTCAAACATCTCAGGATCACCTACAAGACAAAATAAGTTCCACAAGAGAGAAATGGCATAAATATCATGCTATCATTATGGATGCAAGAATGTCAAACTGAAAATGGCAATGTACATATGAAGTCTTGCTTATAAAGGAAAGGAAAGAGATAAGATTAGACAAGATCACGACAAGTGTCTTAATCCTATCACATGAGACAATTAAGTCTTAAAAAACTAAGATAAGATACGTTCTAGAAAAGACTTGACTCATTCTTCTAGAAGGAATCTTAGAGCCTAAGTAAACTTAACATGTGAATATGTTCCCTAAGTCCCTAGTAAGTGAATTGACTAGGTACAATATATTTATTCACACTAACACATAATTTACTTATACAACATGTCATATCTGACACCTCTAGCAATCACTATAACATCTCTAAACATCTTGCATCTTGTATTAGAAAGACTATTTGTAGACCCACATCTATTAGTTTTCTCACAGATAATTTTTTTTGTGCTAATCTAGAGATATGCAACACACCGCTAATATTTTTATACTACCATCAAGAAAATTGATTCTAACTTTACTACAAACAACATTATTTTAAATAATAATCATGATCACCCAAGTACACCTCACCTCCATCAAATTCTTCATATTTAGAAAACCAATCTTTATTAGAGGTCATATGGAAAGATGCACCTAAGTCAATTAACCATGTGTCATTACCTACATGAGTTTCCAAAGCTACAATGAATACATCACCATATTCCTTCTCAGACTTAGATGCATAATCAAATTTCTTCTTTTTCTTCTTCTTTTCTTCTTTGCACTCCTTACGAAAGTGTATAGGCTTACCATAGTTCCAACAAATAACTATGGACTTTCTAAAGGATTTGGATCTCCCATTGGACTTAGATTTATCATGCTTCTTATTTTTCTTTCCTTTTTCATTAGGTCTTCCATGGACATTTAAGGCCTCCTTGGCACTGATGGATACCTTCCTCCTCATCACTTCTGGAAGAAAAAAACCTGGGCACCACATATTCAGGCTTCAAGATAATAGAAGTAATCCCAATAGCCATAACAAGAGAATCCCATGAATCGATCAAAGAACAACGCAAGATCTGACATTTATCCTCTTCATCTATTTTGACACTAATTGATGCTAATTGAGCCACCGACATATTGAATTCTTCTAGGTGGTATGTAATTCATCCACCCTCTTCCATTCTTAAAAAATACAATTTCTTCCTCAAGAAAATGTTATTCACTAACTTAGGTTTCAGTTAATACATCTCACCCTTCCATAGTTTTTATGTAGATGTCTCTTCATGAACATTGATTAAAACAAAGTATGTCAAGCACAATCTTATTAAACCCTTGGATTTACATTCCATAATATCATATTGAGCAGCCAAAGTAGGATCTTTAGGCCTTAAAACATTCTCATCAACAACATCCCACATATCTTGATCTATCAACATATCCTCCATCTTCAACTTCAACATCTCAAAATCATTTCCATAAAAATTTTCCACCTCTATTCTGCCTGATGAACTTACCATTTGAATTTTTTTGCAACAAGATCACAAAGTATCTTCTGCATAACCTCACACTCAAATATGAATTAGTTCAAAAAACTCAGCAACGCACAACTAAAACCAAAGGTGATCAAACTTTGATACTAGTTGCAAGGAAGCTAAGGTAGCGAATCAACTTTCTACACTAATCTTGAGAGGAAGGTAATGCAAAAATTTACAAATTTTTACAACAATCACATAAACTTAAACATAAATATCATGTATCCACAACACATTGATTTACATGGGGAAAACCCTTTTGGGAGAAAAAACCCTCACTAAAAAGGTCATCCAATATATTATTCAAAAATCATGAAGATTACAATATACTTGCAAAGTAAGCTTCTCACAGGAGTATCACTAATTAGATATCCAAAGTCAACACAACAACTATAAGACTCTCATAATACATCATAATACACAACCATAATACAATGCCCTTATAAAATAGGGTTACATTCTAGGGAAAAACAAGCCAACAAAATATCTATTGTCAGATCTAAGACCTAATTATGAATGGTCAAAATTTATAATAAAAAAATATACATAAAATATGGCTTTCAAGGGCATTTCCTGCAAACCCTTGCCAGGGTGCATGACCCCCTAGACCCCCCACTGAGGGGATGGACCACCCGAACCCTATAGGGGAGGTAAAATTGCATGGAGCCTTTGACATAAATGATAGTATAGGTAGGATCAAGGATAAATTAGATTTGAGAATATGCTAAAAGTGTAAACCCTATGTTAAGTTAAGGGTGGCTAGGGTAGATAAAGGACATGCAACATATTCTATCAATATACCTTATGTATAAAGGATAAAACAATGAAATGATAAATCAATCTTGGAAAGTAAAATAAATTAGAATTATATTGTAAATTTGAAAATTATTGAGATTTTAAGGTTGGATAAGTTTGTTAGTTTTAGTAAAATGAAAAGGAAAAACAAAGTTTCTTAGGTTAATTAAGTATATAAATGCAAGTACAAATTAACCTAGCAATTAAATGTGAGGTGTTGGTTAGATGGAGTAGAATAGATCAGATTAGGCAACATCAAATACAAAGCATAGCCATGTTAAAAAGTAATAAATGAAGAGAGATTACTTGCTTTGTAACAATAGAATGATGGAAGTTTGCTAAAGACAATGAGATTGGTATATCTTGAAATTTGGAAATGGTCTAGATAGTTGTGCATGTGAATTAGAATTAGAATATTCATTTTTGATTTGTATTAGATCTAGTTCACAAATACTAACTTAAATCTGTATAGCTTTTGGACACAATCGAATCCAGAAGCTATACAGATTTATGATATGGATTGTGGAAACTTATTATCATTAAATACTAACTTGCTCTATAGATGTGATTTTTTTGATGAATAGGCAGCTACTATCTATAAAGTTACATATTCACAAAAAATGACAGGTGGTAATGGCTTGGACACCATACTCTAAGTTTTGACTTGGTTAGATGGCTCATCTAAATCACACTATTAAATGGGCCCTATTGAAGAAGCTAGTACGGTTTGAGATGAGCCGTCTAAACAAATAAAAGCTCGGAGTCTGCTGTTTAAGCTTGCCTGTGATCTCCAGATTTTGCCTTGCTAATTTTGCCTTGCTAAGAAATTACACGGCTAGACAATATCTCAATTAGAGATTTTCTATAAAACTGACATTATTTAGAAATAACTTGATAGACAACAAGCTTCTAACGTGAACATAAATTCTGGAATGATTACTCGATGATTCGCATCCAGTAGAATGAGTATAATCAGTTTTGCTAGAATCCTATTCTTGTGATAGTCGGTGATATTCAATGATAAGAATGCTACTGCGATCGAAGCATGCGTCCACCCATTCCACTGGTAGTTATATGCGCGTCCGTTAAATCTTGAAGAAAAATGACCCGTCGTTTTGACGAAATAATGTATTCGCTTAACAGCAGTTCCGCCTTCAACAAATTTGTGTCTGAGCTACAACAGAGATAGTGTGAGCAGATCGTACAGTGCTCTACATACATTGATTTTTGTAAATTTCATAGATTTAGTAAACACCAAAGAAATATTTTTGATTCTACAGAAATATACAATTCGTTCGTGCAGGCATTTTCTTGATTTTTTTTTTTGAGTGGAACAACACTAATCGAGCAAACAAAAGCTAAGAAAAATAAAATTATTATATAGGTTTATTATTCTGAAAATGTTTGTATATTTTAGAGAGATAGTTCAAATTTATTGAAAATAAATGTCCAACACAAATTATTATTACCCAAAACAATAAAAAGAATAGTTAAATTTAATGATAATTTTAAAAATTGTCTGACTAATTGGTTTCTAATTGAAATTTTGAGTTGAATGTAGTACTTGCTGGTATTTTTAGATTTCTATTCATAAAACATAGAGAATAATTCACGACAAAGAACGCTCTCTTTTTTTCTTTTAATATTTTGCAATTCAATGAGCTGAATTTATATAGGTGTTGGCAATGTTCAGCTCAGCTATTCCAAGAAGGATGATCGTATGGCAAGTGGGGCTGTGTGCAACCACATAAACAATCAAACTGATCTGAAAGTAAGTTAAGCTTCCTTAATCATCCCAAACATCTTTTAAAGCTCGCTGCTTTTATATTTGATCACAAGCTCTGTAAGTTAACCATTGTGAAAAGCAGTTCTTGATCGTTACAAATATTTTTAAAGCCAGTGCAGCATAACTTCGTGCTGCATGGCTGAATTTGGGAATGGAGTAGGTTACACTTTCACTCCAAAGCAATGCATGCTTAGGTTAAGCTTAAGGTTACAAAGGAGGGCTGTGGTATGAGTATATTTTTCCAATAAAAAGAGCAGGTTCCATCTTTGCTGCAGGGCTGAATTTTGGGGAGGAGTATTTTTGGTTAACAGAGGTTAGCTGGCCTTCTCCTCCTTTCTTATGAAGTTCCACCATCAACTTGGCACATTCTCTGGACAACAAGATGATAATGGTAAAGAATGAGAGAGGATAAAATATACAGAAGCAAAAACTCAGTTTCTGCAACAGAAGACAAAATGCAACTTACATAAGCTGATCTTCAGTATATGGAGTCTTGAACTGCATCTTACTGTTCCAAGATGGAACCCTTCTAAGGATGCATTGGGCAGTATATAATGCTACAGCTGCTATCATTGATGGTGGGTACTTCAACATAACACCCTCCACCAGACATAGTTCCATGAGAAAGGAGGACACCATTTCCAACTAACAAGCCACATGTGAGTTAGGTGAGAATTATATTACATTGGATGTGAAAAGATGAATCTTTCCTTAACTAGAACGTAAGACTTACATCCTTATCAGATCCAGCTGCCTCAAGAAATTTCTCCAGGAAGACATAAGGAGTTGGAACAGCAATAACGAATCTCAAGGTGTTGAGAATTGATTTTTCCTGTAATCAGAAGTAATTCAATATCATAAACCAATTAACACTAAACTTAGGAAGTGGGCGATTTGACTTTTTTGAGACTTGACAGATAGATAAGTTATGATATTGCTATCAAGATTTCGATTCAAATTCATTGACTCATGTTTCATGATTAGTGGTTCACAAGAACCCATCTCTCATGATAATGAATGGTCCACTTAATACTCATTGCATCTAGGTGAGCCACTACTCATAAAAATGGATCAATAATTTTACTAAAAAAACTATGTCATTGATAACAATATCATAATTTGACACGCTGTGAAAAATACCTCCTACTTAATGAGATATATAAGTATCGACAAACCATTTTGAGAACATCTGCCCTTGTATACATGTTGTTGGTTATGTCTAAAAAATCTTGGATGACTGGAACACAAGCACAGTTCTCCTCATGTTTGTAGGCTAAGAGCATAGCAGTGAATCCAACAAGTAGCAATGAATTTGAATTTACTGTTTGATTCGAAAGATATCTATCGAGAATATTGATTGCCAAGAACAGAATCTTGGGTAGAAGTTCAAATGCCAAGTGCATCTGTATACAGTAAGACAAACAAGAGTGATTGGTATATGAAAATCCCAATGTGGGCTCTGAAGAAGAGAAAAACATCATCTACTATTCAGATAAGAATGAAGACCTCAATGATCCAGTCCACTAAAAGAGCTCTCATCTTCTGTGTAATGTGGCATGGCTTAAACATGGAGTGAGCAGGAATGCATGTAAGGCCCTGTCATGGAATTCAGATAATTAATTGCTTATGATAAATAATATGAAAACCCAATTAAACAAAATGTTAGGAATCATTCATTGTTTGTGACTTCTAAGTTCACAATCATCTAATTTAAAAGACCTATAATCCCATTAGACCTACCTTATACAAATCAGACAATAATGATGTCTGTATAATGGCTTCAGGAAAATTCACGGCCAGCAATTCATTTCATGGAAAATTCACTGTCAGCAATTCACCGTCACGGAAAATTCACTGCCAAGTAAAATTCACCCCCAGCAATTCACCGCAGCCGAAAATTAACCGCATTAATATTTTTTAATATATACTTCAAAAACTTTGATTTTATTTAAAATATTAATGTAAAATTCACCCCAGCAATTCACGGCAGCCAAAAATTAACGGCATTAATATTTTTTAATATATACTTCAAAAACTTTGATTTTATTTAAAATATTAATGCGGCTAATTTTCCACCTGGTGAATTGCTGTGGTGAATTTTACTTGGCCGTGAATTTTTCGTGGCGGTGAATTGCTGGTGGTAAATTTTCCATCGGTGAATTGTTGGCGAGCCCTGTATAATACTGCTAGAAGCTATCATACCAAATGGAAACCCAAATGTATAGAATACGCAAAGCATAGATTCAGCAGACCTCATCTTTGTCTCTGAAATCAAATCAATTGTCATATATGTTGCTTGAGAGCTAGGAATAATTTCATGTTTGACTGATACATTGTCTAATCCTTTCAATTCTTCAACGCTAGCATCAAGATTCTTCCCACCATGGTTGATGTGATTTCTCTCCCTTGCAGTACATGGAATTCTTCTTGTTGATTTGATTCCCCATTTCAAATGCTCTCCAACATCCTCACTTGATGCAGAACCCTCTAGTTTTGCACTACTAACCCTACATTTGCCAGAGATGTCACCAATAAGGTTTCCTATATCTGCCAAGGCTTTCCTCTTATGTGTACCTTGAATAAAACACAATAAGAAAAATTCTTCCAAATAAACATTTATCTTCTTAATAGCGTGTAGTCTTCACAGTCCATGATAATGATATTGAGATTTCTGGCTTGAAATGTTTGTGATTTTTAACATTTATGTTTCGGATCAAACTCCATAATCCATCATCAGAATTTATTTTCTTTTGAAATAAATTAGATGAAACCTGTTGAGAGTTGTTGTGCCTCACTACTCATGGACAGCAAAACTGGTAAAAAAAGAAAAAGAAAAAACATCTGCTTATAAACAAAGCTCAGAGAGAACAGAGGTATAGTGTTTCAAAATGAACGAACATGAAGGGTATGAAAAGCTAGTGATTGGCTAAGACAGACTAAACTTATAGCCTGGAAATGAGTTTGTTTATTGGCCTCTCCTTGCTCTTAACGGTTATTTCTTAAAAGTTTAACGGTCATATAATTTGGGACGTTATATTAGGTAAGATTAAAACAAATGAAATGCAAGGGAAACAGAAAATACGGATTTAAAAAAATTGATTTTCATTTCAATATAAATGTTTTGATTTTGATTTTATTTTAAAAATAGTTTTATTTAAAGTTTAGAGAATAATTTAGGGTATTTAAAAAAGTTTTAAGTTAGGAAAGTTAATATTAGTAAAATATTTAATACTAATTTATAAAGAGAATTAAAAGTTAATTGTATTATTGATTTTTATTAAAAAAATTGAAATATTGGGGTTGATTAAATAAATGTAATTAAATAAGTATAATTAGTTTAAAGTAATTAAATAGAGTTGGGAATAGAAATTAGATAATCTATTTTGTAAATTGTATAAGATGGAGGGTGATATTTAACTTGGTAATTGAAGAGTGATATTAAATGGATAAGATTCTAAGGTTTGTCAACTATCAAATTTAGAAACAATGCCTCTTTGTTAGTGAAAATCGCTTGAAATTCCACATTGGATCTCTACCTTGTTAGAAGACAAGTTCATGGATTTGGGATGAATTCAAAATTGTTGATCTTTACCCATGTTTTATTTGTTTTAGTAATCTAAGGACTTATATACTACAACTTTTTTAGATACATAGTCTTCTACTCTAAATTTTATGAAAGTATGGGTTGGAAATATTGATAAACACCTTTTTATGTTTTCATACAACCAAGCAATGAGGGTATTGTGCCTTGATCAATCCATCAAAATTGAACGATATAAAAAAAAATAGGCAAGAGCCTAAGATGCAAATTCGTTACTCTTTTTATTGTACCAAATTGAGGTACATGTCACTATTGATTCCTATCTAGAATAATGCACTTTCAAATATTTCTAGGAGATGATTTTTTAAATTCTTACAATGAATACATTGAATGCCTCCAATTACTAGCACATGACATCAAATCATGGTAAATGTTTATTCACTTGGCTCAAGGTAGAAGGGTAAAGAGGGCTAGTTTCAAATTTAATTTTAAATTTTAAAGTGGAAGGGGACAAGTTCATGATTACTAGGTAGCCCTCATGACTACATACTTGTCTAGAATGAATAATGGATAAATCCAAATAGAAAATAGTTAAATTGAGGTGGGTGCACATATAGGAATGATAATTATGATGGAACCCTACTTTTTTTTTTGTTCCATTGCATTGAAACTATGTTTGGCTGTCTCATAGGCCTTGTTCTAACCCACTAGTTAAGGTTTATGTATAGGGGTTTAGGGTTTATCAAGTCTTAATATTGGAGGGAGAAACCTTAGTCCTTTTGCATCTGTTCTATTGTCTCGTTAAGCTGCTGTGGTTGGTTTTCGATCATTTAAAAATAACTTGAGTCTTTAATATCCATGTGTTGACCGGTCCCTTGTCTCTAAGGTTATCCTCTTATTGAGTGCATTTAAATATTTCCCTCCCGGTATTATTCTTCTATGTTCGAGTTTCCAATTATTTGTTATTTATCCTAAGTCTTTTTCTTGGGTTTACCTTATGTCATTGGCATCTATGCTCCCTAGTGTGTTCCCCTCTCAAAAAAACTTTTGAGCATGTGCAAAATGAATATCACTTAAGTTTTTACTCACTATGTAGTTCATCACCCATCATACTTAGTTCTCTAACTGCTTGCTCCATATTAGTGGCTTATTATTTCATTGTATTGTTGCCTTGCTTCACATCGCGGGTTGCATTAACATTCTCATGCTCACATTGGCGATGATTGATATAACTAAAGTCCTTTGTATCACCTGCTCATCGCCCATCACCAATCGCTCACTACCTTTCATTTTCTAATTAGCGATGAGAGATGTGGGTTCTCTTCCCCATCGCTTAAGTCCTTTATATCGCTGATTTTCTCCCACTCTTTTGTTGCCAAGTAGTGATGCCCAATGTAATCATTGATCTTATTACCAAGAATATGTGGCAGTATCTTATGCCATCGCTAAATTTCTTCCACTGCTGTTGTGTTTCAACCATCGAAGTATGAAACAATGATGAGTGATGTGAGGGTTGTGATAACATCCCATCATTGGGACTCAAGGCATCATAGATATAGTTGCAAAGGGGGTGTATCAATCAACGATGAGTGATAAATATTCAAGGAAAGCAAAAGGAAGTATATCCCAAGCGGGTATTCTGATCTAAGGGCTAAGAATGCGTCGTGCATGTTGTTCACATCGCTAATAACATTTCTATGAGGAAAAGGAAACAACGACGAGCGATGGAAGACTTAGTCTTTCCTTCCATCGCTTGGCTCCAATGCATGGCGGGTTCACTCACCTAGACCAAACATCAAACAACGATGTGCAATGAAGAAAGTGACAACAATTTTAAAGCACCAACGTGGAAGTTTCTAAAAGCATCGCTGGGTGGGGTTCCTTCGCTGATTAGTGTGGACACCTCATTGCAAGAAGAGATAGAGAAAAGGGAAGAAGCAAAGATCATGAACATGAAATTGCAGCAATCACCCCACTTGAAGCTAGGGAGCTTGTTAAAAACAATGGCATAATGTTAAATTGCCAGAGTGGGATCTTACATCAACCATTCCACTAGATGCAATTAGAAATGATCCAAGGGCCCACCTATCAAAGGAACATTCTGACAATAAGGTATTTGGATCAGGTTTTAGTCCCAAGTTGTATACTCTTGCAATTTGGTCAATGGCACCTGACACATGAAAACCAAAAGTGGTCAAGTCAGTAGAAGAAGTTCTTAGTGCTATTGTAATAAAGAGAGCTACCAAAATCACCCCACCCAAGCTGCACAACTAACAATCCATGTTGTAATGTTGAGTGTAGATACTACACAAATATCTCAAGGGAGATATGATAAATTGTTGGACAGATACAACACTCTCCTTGATGAGTATAACAAGATGAAGGCCATTGCTTAATAGGCGGGCCCATCATAAAAGGATTTGCCATCTCTATATTCTTCTGAGTTGTCATCACAAGAAAAGGAGACCCTATCATTAGGAATCAACAAGTTGAAGGAGGAATTGAAGATGGAAAAGGAAAATGTGAAAAAGGCCAAGGAGGAGACATCAAAGTTTGCAAAGGGTATATTTGAGAATTTCTTATGACATAAGGTCTCCAAGCTTGTGCACAAATCAGAAAATGTTTGGCAAGTGTATACGAGCATTCATGAGGCTCACAAAAGGTATACTCAAGTGTAGAATGCTTTTCAAAATGATTGGAGCAAATGGAGTGCAAGAGTTGGTGCCCTCAAGGAGATGATGTTGAACATGAGGGATGATCTTGAGGCTCCTACAAATGTACTAGAATTGATAAAAGTAGTTGACCCATTGGGAGAGATTTTAGAATTCCATGGTAAGTTAGGTGTACAACTCTAGGCTAAATTGAACATGTTCAGAGATATGGAATGTGGAATGCCTAAGATGCTAAATGAGGAAGGAGAGCATAAAGAATTCAATACATGGAAGGAAGAGATAGCAAGTATGCTCCCCACTTCCAAAGAAGTTGTTAGCCTCATAGATTATACAATGCTGAACACTTTTATGGATGATTTGACAAGGGTGGAGGTAAACATGGATGTGTTTGATAAAGAGGCTAGGATATTGATAGATTCTAGGTATAATTTGAATAATTCTAAAGTGAAAAATTTACTAGATACTCAATGGCCCACCAAGGAGGTTTGTATAATACATGACTTGGAAAATTTATAGATTAAGACTTAGATGAAGTATTGAAAAAATTATTTCCTATCGGTCTAAAAGGTGATGACATTGATGTTGATGTGGAAAGTGTAGTGGTCTTTCTCTTTTATATTTTTATGCTTTATGTCCTAAGAGTTTGGAGCACATGGATAGAATGCTGCAATGACTAAAAGATACCTTTTGGAAGGTGGGACAAATATTCTTCAACAAATGCAAATGGTTTTTGTCCCATGTGGATTTTCCCTCCCTTGTATTGTAATGTAATCGCATTGGAGAGTATGTTTTGAAGCATCCATATGAATACTTGGCATGTGTACATTATGGCCCGAAGCTTGTTTTTCTCCTTTGTTTCTATAAGAAGGAATTCGAGGCCAAATGTACCGGGTTGTTGATTGATTAGAGAGAAAACTTTGTAATAGAGAATACAAAGAATAGTCTATAGTTTTGTTCTAGGTTTTGAGTCTTTTGATATGCAATTGTAGTTTTCAATAACAATACTTGCATTTGAATATGAAAATGGTGCAAATTCAAATCCATTTCTCTCCAAGTGTATTCATTATATGAGTTATTAATAAGATAATCAAGGGTTATTTTATTGATCTTCATTGTGTTTCAATGATTGTATGGCATTATCTTTGTTTTAATTCAAAGAATTAATTAAATTGCTTGGGTGAAGCCATGAATTTGTGTAATTTGAGTATCGGGATTTGTTAAGAAGTTTTGGTCTAGGATATTAAGGTATAATGCTACAATGCAGTATTGTAGTAGCTTTATAATGTTAACTATTAATCTGTTGTCTAGTTAGATTTGTGATTGAGATTGACTCCCTTCCCTAGATTAAGGCACTTGACTAGGTTTTGTTTTTGTGATGCAGTTTTCTTGATCATCCATCAATGAATACATTAAAAAATCATTAAACTCTTCTTTAATACTTGTTGAAATGTATGTCAAAATGGAATAAATCATGCTCTATTTCTCTATAAACAATTGATATACAAATATTTGCTAGATATTTGCACTTATCCAATTGTCAAAGAAAATTGTATGTAGAGTTATCTGTTATGTGCAATTTATTGTGATTAATTAGAATAGAGGATCATGAGTTACATTGTGGGATCACCCTCTTGGGTTTTATAGAGCCCAAAGTGTAGGGGGAAATTATTTATTGCTTTCACTCGTTCGCAGGCCAATCTTTCACAGTTATTTACCATTGAATTACGCAAGTTCATAGATTACTGTTGAAATGCACTTGATTATTTAAAAATACCAGCAAATTGACAACTCTACTAGGGATCAAGCTTTATGAAATGTCTCTAGTTTGAGATCAAATGTGTAGAGTATTCTATTATGTAAATATGTGTTTATCCATGAAAAATTCTATTGAACTATCCCCCTGTTTGTCAGAATGAGGTCTATCTGTCAATGCTTCAAGAAAATTGTGTTCTCCTTTATCAAAGTCCCTGTGAGTTGTCAAAGTTCTTTCTCAATTTTCTTTGTATACATTAAATACTACACTTCTATTCAATATTCATAAGTATTTTCAAATTCCCACCAAGTGTGGGTGGTGAATCTAAGTCTCTGTGTCAATGTAGAAAGCATTCATTCTAGGAATGTGAAAAGAGGGGAAGAGTAAGTAGCAAAGAAGAGAATGAGAGGAACAAGAAGCAACATGAAGAAGCATCTTGAGAGGAAATTTGAGGAGGATCTTCCTTGCAAGCCAGAGCCATCATGGAAGAAAAAGTATGCTAAATTTAAAAGTAAGTATACTAATCCTTCAGTACTTGAAGCATCTAATTTTGAAAAAGTTATTCAAGCTGAAAAGGTGTGTAAGTATGGCATGCCCCATGATTTAAGGAAGAAGTCCTTGTTACAACTTTTCTTGCTACCATTGCTATCCAACATACCCCCACTCCAAAAGTTACAAAGGAGCCAACCCATTGGTGGAATTTTTGGGACAAACAATTTGATCCAAGTTGGTCAACTAGAAAGGCTAATCTTGTGACTACCTCTGTTTTCAATGAACAAAACTTAAATCCTAGAGGAGAAACTAGTGATAGGACTCTTGACCCTCTCACACAATAGGAATTGGTTAACCTTACCAACTATACCCTTGAAGACCCTGAAGAGATGATTAATGATATCACATGGCTTTAGGAAGAGGCATTAAGACTTGTTGATTTGAAAACAAAACAACACAAGGAGAGGGAGTAGAAAATAATGGCTACCATGGTCCAAAGATATCAGTTGGAAAAAAGAGAAATATTTGAGAGAGATGGTGGTTGAGGAGCCAACTCCTGAGGAGGAGAATGAACTGGTTGTTAGAAATATTGTAGGTCAAGTGAAAGTAAAATTTCCTATTGGAACAACTACAACTAGCACTTACACTAGTTCTATTATAACAACCAAAGCCTTTGATCTTTCTGTTGCTATACGAAAGCCTAAACCTATAAATTTACAAGGAAGAAACCTATTGATCAACCTAAGCAAGTCATCCCAAAAGTAAACCTAGGTGTATCCATTGTAGATACTCATAATGTTCAAAATAATTTTGGCCGCTCAAATGCCTCTCCTAACCCTGAGATCTTAAGGTTAAAATTAGCCAATGAAAACTTGCAAAGGTAGTTGGATAAAATGCAAATCGAAGCCTCAAATGTTGAGATACAAAAAAAAAATTCCTTCCTCTAAACTTCTATCCTAGATCCTCATCCTTCTAGTTTTGATTGCTATATCCCTATCTCCCAGCCTTAGAATACTCAGTCTAGTGGACACATTCCACATAGAGGTAGTGGTGGAGGACAAGGTGGAGGTGGTGGTGGAAATAGGAATAACTAGTTTGGAAATCAAGATGCTGGTGGGAGTGGAGGTGGAGGAAGCAACGAGAATAATGGAGGAGGAGATGGAACTAATAACACATAATCTAGTGGAATAGTTGGTGATGAGCCTCATAATAATCAAAATGATCAATTTATCAGAAAGCCTATGCAACTAAATAGATATAAGCAACTATGCTTTGATGGGTTTGTGGTTATCCAAACCCCATTCTTGATGACATCGGAATTGTATTGGTTAGATTTTTTGGTAACAATTCCATTAGTGGAGAAGATTATTTGAAGTCTTTTGATAGCATGATGGATGATCTTGAGGTTAATGCTTAGGATGTAATGATGGAATTATTCTTGCAATCACTCACTGAGGATGTTAGGGAGTGGTATAGAGGTCTACTTGTGGGAAGCATTGTATCATGGGAGGAATTTAAAAGTTTGTTCAAGGAACATTATAGAGATAAGACTGATCCAAGGTTCATGTTAAATGAATTCTACAACATCTCCAAAGGCCCAAATGAGATGGTTTCTAATTTCAATGCTAGATTTCAAAAGGCAATGAACAGGTTGCCCAACAATCTAAAACCAAATGAAGATACTTTCTTGGTCACTTACTGTAATGATTTTGATGCTAAAATGAGCTATCATTTGAGAGATAAGAACCCTCAAAACTTGAGGGATTCCTTCAAGACTGCACAAAATATTGAAATACAAGAAAATAAATGTTTTTGGTTGATACATGATTGATTTACAACCAGGGATGCTCCTACATCAGATACCTGGGGTTGGAAGAAAAGTGAGTCCCTCAATTTCCAAGGGCTAGAGAAAAACTGAAGTGGTCCACCTCAGCCTAAGAAATCTATGATGAATCCTCCACTAGTTTTCCTTTCCACTTCACCAAATATTCCTCTAATTGCTTGTTCAAGTAGTGCTCCTTCTAGTTATGGTATCTAAGATCCACTCAATCTCCTCTAGTGGTTGATGTGGTAACTGCTCCTTTAAATCAATTTCAATGCTACTACCTCTTGATTGTCCTTCATGGTACTCATATATGTCTACCACATTGAAGATAGGTGATATAAAAAGTGTCTCCAGTAACTCCACTTCATATGCATTTTGGAATCAAACTTCCTAAGAATTTTACATGGTCCAAAATTCCTCATCTTCAGCTTGTTATATGTTCCCACTAGAAACCTTTCCTTCCTGAGATATATACCATCACTTTATCTCCAAAAACGAACTCCTTATGTATCCTTTTCTCATCTACCTTCTCCTTGTACTTGTTCATATCTTCCAAATGCTTCTGGACTTGACTATACAATGTTTCCATGAATCCTACAAATTCTTTTGCTTTTGCACTCCTCTTGTTCTCCATACTAATGTATCTTAACTATTTAACTCCTCTGGGACATACTCCTATCACAATCTCAAATGGTGCCTTCCCTATACTCTGGTTTACTAAATTATTATATGAAAACTTTGCTTGTGGCAGAACTATATCCTAATTTCCTTCTTTATCTCCAACCAAACATCTCAAAATGTTACCCAAAATTCTTTTTACTACCTCTATTTGTCCATTTTTCTATGGGTGATATGTTGAGTTGAACTTTAGGTCTGTCTTCATCTTCTTCCACAATATCCTCCAAAAGTATCCAATAAACTTGGTGTCCCTATCTGAAACCATACTCTTAGGTAATCCATGTAATCTAACAATCTCTTTGAAAAATAGATCAACAACATGCATATCATCATTAGTCTTCTTGCAAGGAATGAAATGTGCCATATTAGAAATCTATCTACTACCATTATAGAATCATATCCTCTATGTTGTCTTGGTAATGCCAATATGAAATCCATGCTTATATCTTCCTAAGGTCTCTCTGGTATTGTCAAAGGTTTATACAATCCAGTATACTAACTACTCCCTTTTGCTACTTGAAAATTTTTACAACTTTGAACATACTTCTTGATATCCTTATATATATGTGGCCAAAAATAGTGTTCACTCACCAAAGCTACTATCTTATCAACTCCAAAATGTCCTACTAATCTTCACTATGCTTCTCCTTAATCAAATTCTTCCTCTTTGAGCTCCTTGGAATACACAATTGATTTCCCTTGAACAACATATCTTCATAAATGAAATAATCCAACCATTGGCTCTGGTCTATCACTACTATTTCTTTACATTCTCTCCATGCTTCAAAAAAATATGGATAATCTTTATAGGTGTGCTTCAGTACCTCAAAACCCAAACTTCTACTCTCATCTCTATCAGAAAATTTATTCTTCTGCTTAATGCTTCAGTAACTTTGTTTGACTTGCCACTCCTATGCTTCAACACAAATGTATAACTCTAGAAGAACTCAACCCATCTCATATGTCTTTGGTTCAACTTTCCTTAATTGTTCAAATACTACAAATCTTGATGATCAGTATACAACATAAACTCCTTATGAAACAAATAATGTCTCCACTTCTTTAAGGTTTGAATTATGGCATAGAACTCTTGATCATAAACTAAATATCTTCTTTTGGAATCATTCAAATTCTCACTAAAATAAGCTATGGGTCTTCCTTCTTGGCTCAATACTGCTCCTATTACATTCCCACTTGAATCACAATTGAGTAATGCTAACACTGGATTCTCTATCACTTTTTTTTTCAACAATTCAAAACTTCTTTATGCCCTAGGTGTCCACTTAAAGTTCTTTCTATCTCCTCTCATTTTTTTTTTTATCATAGGTGTACAAATGCTACTAAAGCTTCTGGTAAAATTCTAGTAGAAACTGTCCAATCCATGAAATGATCTCACCTCTCCAATGTTCACAAGTGTAGGCCGCTCAACGATTGCTCTAACCTTCTCAGGCATCTTCAATCCTTCAACAGAAATGAAAAAACCTAGATATACCAACTTTATCTTCATAAAGCTACACTTCTTGATATTAATCAACAACTTTTCCTCTCTCAATCTTTGCAACACTTATTTGATGTGCCATAAATGTTCTTCTCTAGTCTTACTGAAAATTAGAATATCATCCAAGTAGACAATGGCAAACTTACCCAATAATTTATTCAATACCTCATTCATCAACCTCATGAAAGTGATAGGTGCATTGGTCAATCCAAAAGGAATCACTAACTACTCATATAGTCCTTCATTCTAAGTCATAAATGCAGTATTCCATTCATCTCCTTCTTTGATTCTAATTTGATGATATCCACTCTTTAGGTCAATGTTTGTGAAATATTTGTCTCCACTCAAACAATCCATAATGTCATCCATCCTTGGCAATGGGAATCTATAATTGACAGTGATTTTGTTGATTTCTCTTGAGTCTATACACACTATCCACTCTCCATCTTTCTTTGGTGCAAGTACAATAGGTACCATACATAGGATTAAGCTTTCTCTGATCAATCCCTTCCTCAACAACTCCTATATCTACCGGTTTAATTCTACATTCTCTACATGTGTCATCCTATGTGTTGCTTTGTTAGGAAACCTTGCTCCTGGTAAATTAGATCTATATGATGCCTAATGCTTCAAATTGGTGGTAAACCATCTGGTGCATTCTCTAACATAACATGTCTTCATACTCTATCAATATTTATGCTACCTCTTCATCCTTTGTGGTAGGACTCTCTATCTTCAAATTTCCACCCTTCTTTGGAATCAATACAAAACACATATTCTCATGCCTCAATCCATCCAATATTTTTCTTCCACCTACCAAACATAGTTGAGTAGTGCTATAAACTTCACATTTGTCCTCTTCCTCTAAAGGTATTGACTGAATTCTCTTGCTATTTGAAGTCATGGTATAGGTGTTCCTTCTTCCATCATGAATTTATTTCTTATCATATTTACATGGTCTTCCTAACATAAATGATATGCATCCATAGACATAATATCACATAGCACTTCATCCTTATATGATCCTATATAAAATTTCTCCAAACATTGCTCATTCACCAATATCTTATGCTCATATTGAATACATGCTATCCTATAGGAGTTTGGATGGTTCAATCTCTTCAAATTCAACTTGGTTACCATTTCTTCTGACACTAGATTATTGGTGCTACCACTATCAACGATAAATTTCATACCTTTCCTCCAAAGTTACATCTTATCCTAAAGAAACTCTTTGTGGTGGTTCCTTCATCACCTCTTCATTTATCAAATCTCACCTTATCACCAATGATTCACCTTTATCAGGTTTCCCAATTGAATTAGGGAACTCAAAAATTTCTTCATCCATATAAGCTACTCTTCTAGTATGCTCAATTTTCTTACCAATACTTCCTTGATGAAATTCAAATGCTCTGTCCTTCACCTCCATACTTGAAACATGTTTCTCTGAATGGTCTCTTCTTAGATCTTCCATCATTGTGGTAGGAATTATGACCTCCTTTGTCATTGTGGTAGAAATTTCTTTCTATCCCTCTATGGTAAGAATTATTATCCTTTTCTTCACTGTGGTAGGGTTTCACCTCCTTGTTTGGCTCTACATAAGGTCTTCTCTCTTTTAATTGTGATCCACTCTTCTAAAATATTCCTCTTTCACTTCTCTGCCTTTTTTCAAACTTCTTGTTCATCTTCTCCACTTTCAGTGCAAATTGATATGCTTCTTCAATTGATGTCATCTTCACCAAGCTCAATTCTTCTTGGATGTTGGTTCTCAGTCCATTGATGTACCTCACAACCTTCTCTTTGCTTGCTTCACTATGTCCAACCCTAATGATCATCTTGTAGAATTCTTCAGTATACTCTTTCACAAATCTCTCCTTTTTCTTTAGGTTCTCCAATCTTTTGAACAATCCAAGCTCATAATCAACAAGTATAAATTGATTCTTCAACTTCGTCACCATCCTATCCCACTTTATAGTTTTATCCTTTCCTCTCCTATTTCTATCCAATTGAACTTCATTTCGCCATCTAGTAGCATGTCCTTTCAACTTAGTTTTCACAAATCCCACTCTTTTTGGATCTTCAATTTCTTCATATTCAAAGTATTCTTCCATAGCATTGATCCAATCAATCAATTCCTTAGGGTTTAAATTTCTTGTGTAATTTTGAATTTTGATTCTAGGTTACTTACCAATCTTGGACATAGCTTTCAACATCTTCACTTGATCTCATTCTTCTTCTTCTTCATCTAGGGCTTCGTTAATTTGATTTACTTCTTTAATTTGATTTACAAAAATGATCTAACTCATCATCACTTCCATCCTCATGTCTAGGGTTTAAATCTCACCTTCTATCTTCTTCTACTATATCTAGTCGATCTCACATTGATCGCATCATCTCTAACATCTCATCCATTCTTCAAATGAAATTCACCATAGCAGGCACTCTCATTGGCAAAATCTCTCTCCTTAGATCTGGTGCAATTGCCTTAATTTGGAAAATTGGCTACAAGGGTTTCAACTACCTCACAATTAGTGATTGGTTGAAAACACATGCAGTTTTCCTTAGGTTGATGATTTTTTCACAACGAATGTATTTAGGACTCGTAGACTCACTCTGATACCACTTGGTGCAATCACAAATGGAGGGTCTAGAGAGAACTATCCAACCATGTAGCTTAGAGTCAACACAATGGAAATAACACAAGATATTGATAATTAGATATGAAATTTCATTGATTCAATAAATGGAAGTCTTACATGCATCATATGCAAATAATTAGGGCTCATAGGCCTACCACAAAAAACATTACAACATTACAACAAGCTCAAAGGCCTTATTTAGTAAATTGATCCTAATTACTGGTGAACTAGATCTATATAACTACTAATGGTTTCCTTACAATGAATTATAGATGATCTTAAATATGATTCTCCAGCTCCAATAATGGTCTGTGTCAGCCTCATAGGCTTTCAAACCCCAATGAGTGATCAAGCATATCTAGGTCGGCCTCAAAACATGAAAGATAATCCTTCACAAAATGAAAAAATTGCAAATCTCCAAGATAGATCCCCTTGGACCTGAAAATTCTCATATAATGTCTCATTAAGC
>VDFB02035899.1:0-10292 GCA_007258455.2 Sequoia sempervirens | reverse complement strand
ATCTTTATCAGATTCAAGCACTTCTTATTCATCATCAAAATGTCTATACCAAGATAATAACACCCTTGGAATTCACTATCCAACCAAACCATACACTAGTCATCACATTTCAATCTATCCCAATAAGGAAAAAAGATATTATTTATCCACTCTTACTTATAAACCTTTGTCTGACCCTGAACCATTTTTATCAACATCATATTGAAGTGAATCAAAGAAAAAATCAGATTAATGTACTCTAAATCAATCCATTCCTTCAATATGCACCAAATTACACTTCATACAAACAAGGTGGCTTCAAGACACCAAACCACTAAACCAAGGTTCCAGGCACTTACCCAAACTTTTTCACATCCTTATTTTGATAAGCATAAGCCAATTAAACTCACAGAAAACATTGTCATCTCCAAATTGTTGTCCTTCACGACCATATTACCTATCTCCTTGTTGCACTTATTTTAGGACTGTCAAATCAAATATTCTAACATACACCACATCTCATAATTTTTGATTAGCATTTTAAATACACATTAATGTATTATAAAAAATATTTGAAAATCAACATAAGTTGTTTAAGGAAAAATCCCTCAAAAGTGACTGTATTGTGCCACAATTAGGTCTCATTAGGTCTCCACAAGTTAGGGCTTATTAGATATATCACTTCCACCATTAGTTTCTCCTAAAAAATGCTTGAAACACATCAATATTGATTTTTTAAAGCTTAAAAGTTCCTTAGAAGTCCATTTCCATGAAGGATCAATCAAACCCTAGGTGCAATCCTTTATGATTGTTAACAATACCCTGTTTTACAGACTATTACACTAATAAAGCTTAACTTCTCACAAATAAACCTTCATCCTCTAATCCAAAATTAGAGAATATGAAAATAGACATCCCAAAGGGTCTTCTCACTGAAAATCAGTCATTTCCACTAAATAGAATGAAAGATGCACAATTTAATAGTTCTTTGTTTACCCTAGCAGAGATATAGACAGTCTTTAGAAAAAACCCTATAACTAACACTAAACTATATGAAAATTCATGAAAAAAAAGAGAAAATGGAGGGGAATTGATAGAGAATCAATTGCAGACATCCATGAGTGCTCCCAAGCCTGTACTAGTCCGTACAAAGGTCTGAAAACACTGTTTTTCAGTAATTTCTGAAAAAGAAACAAGATTTATTTATGATTTTTCCATTTCTTCAATGTAATACAATTCCCTACAATCTTCCCCTTGCTTAGGAACGAGCCACAATGCATTTTTAAAGGATTTTCACCATCTTCTATTCAATGAAACTAACTCCAACTGCCAATGACCTTTGGTATTCCTTGTTTTTTTTTTTGCTCATTTTGTGATTTTTTCCTTTTTTACAATTTTGACAACAAATAGCAATCTTTTTGCCACCAAAGAAAAATCTTGTAACTTTACCACCTAGAGACCTATTAGGGACTCCCACACATTTGAGATAACCCTTTCCATGACTTTTACATGAATTTAAAAATAAACATCTAATTTTGACAAATTTGTGCTTGTGAGAGGCAATCCAGTGAACTAGGTGCTCCTGCACCAACCCCTGCTCGCTAGATTCAATAAAGGCAGAGCGCAAAAATGAAGTTACAGCTGTGAGTAGCCATCTGAGAGCAGGTTGGAGGTCTGCACCCAGTAGAATGTCGGAGGCGGAAGCCAATATACGGGCGGAGTTAGCAAGAGAGATCGAGAAGGAGCTGGAGTTGGAGCTGGAACAACAAATCGCAATTCTCACCTGCCGCCTTCAAAACCTCCGTGCGCAGCGCAAATCTGAAATTCCTGTGAATGGCCTCGAAAGTTTTCCCTTCCAAAAAAAAGCTTTGCCACAAAATCATAATAATAATAAAGCTCTGAGATCCGGCTCACTGGGAAATTTTTCGATGAAAGGATGCTGTTCCGGGGCCGATGTGTTGGCGCAGTCGGGATCATCGAGGCAGTCCAGGCGTGTGGGCTTCACAGAGGGTAATAGTAGCATAACTAATTGCAGAGAAATGAGGAAGGATAAGCGCCCATCTTCTATGGAGAAGATGAACAAACTTAATGTCTCTGAGAGCTTCAACTCAGTTGATAAAACCAGTAAGGCTCATTTATTTAGAGCCAGGACATTCAAGACTAAATAAGCCCAATATGTGTGTAGAGAGAATAAACTTTTAATTGCAAAGTAAAATCTTGAGATATTTATTAATAGAATCTATGCAGCATTTAAATATGATAAAGGGAAATACATATAAATTTCACATAAGTCTCAAGGATATCAATATCTAAATACTATTGTTTCAACCTTGAAACTCTTTTAATAGTGATGAATGATCATCTAGAGCATATCATAACCATGCTAACTTTAATTAAGAAGATAGTTATGTTATTTTGCAATAAGATAAAGAGCATAATAAGTAGTGGTTTGCTAAACTTATGAATAAATAGAGTTTTAAATGAGCTCCCAAGTCTTACAATTTTTTTTGTCTTTGAATGGGATTATTAAAGATAAGTGTTATAAAGTTGAGATACTAAAAGGCATAAAATATTTTATCATTAAAATTTACTTGGAACTTCGAGTTGGTTGGAGTTTGATAGCAATCACCTCGCTAAGAAATCAATATGAATAGGCATCCCATCAAGTAGCCTAACAAATCACACACAATAATGTGGAAGCATGAAAATTTCCCTTTTATTGTAGGAGGATGAACATAACCCTATCCCTAATGACTAATACCCATGTTCAACAACACAATCTCAACAAATATTGATCACAAGTAAGAAAACACAAAGGTATGAAACCTAAGACCTCATGCATAGACACATTTCACATTCATACACATTGAGCAATAAATTTAAATGGCAATTGTTTCCTTACAATATCTAAAATATAGGTTTACATTGTTTCCCTTGATTATAAACAATACAATCAAGGATTAGACCTTCCCCTATTTTAAATATCCCATTCTTTATTTGTTGGATTCATACTCACTCCTCCCTTTTCTCTTATTCCACATGGTTAGGGTTAGGCTTCAATTAGTATTTAATTAGGTTTACTAACTTTTAACCTAGCCATAACCTAATCCTAACACTAATTGCAATTGTAACTCTAATCTTAACCCTAATTTTAACCCTAACCCTAAACCTAAACCTAAACCTAAACCTAAATCTAACTCTAAGTGTAACTCTTACCCTAACTCTAACTCTAACCCTAATCCTAACTCCAACCCTAAAACTAACACTAATTATAACTTTAACTCTATCACTACTCTAACACTCATAATAGTTCTAATTGTAACCCTAACCCTAACCCTAACCTTAACAATATTCGTAATTATAACTTTAACCGTAATTGTAACCCTAACCCTAACACTAACACTAATTATAACTCTAATCCTAACCCCAATCCTAAAACTAACCTTAATTCTAACCCTAACCTTTACTCTAACCCTAATCCAAATCTTCATATTATCACTCTTTCTAACTCCAACCCTAACTCTAACTCTATATCTAACCCTAACCCTAAACCTAAATCTAACTCTAACATTAATTGCAACTTTAACTCTAAACCTAATTATAAAGCTAACACTAATAACCCTAGCTCTAATCGTAAACCTAAAATTTAACACTAATTAGGGTTCTAAGATAAAGATTTGAGTTAGGGTTACGTTTATAGATAGGGTTAGTAAATTAGGGTTAGGTTAGGGTTCACTTAGGTTTAGGGTTAGGGTTCAATTAGTTAGCGTTATGGTTAGAATTACAATTCAATTAGTGTTAGTGTTAGATTGGGGTTAGCGTATAATTACAATTACAATTCAATTTTGTTTTAGTTAGGTTTACGGTTTAATTAGGGTTAGGGTTACTATTCAATTAAGGTTATGACTAATGTTAGGGTTAATATTAGGGTTAGGATTTAATTATAGTTTAAATGGAGTTTAATTAGGGTTAGGGTTCAATCAAGCTTACGGTTAAGGTTCAATGAGGGTTATAATTAATATTAAGATTATAGTTAATGATAAGGTTTTATGAAAAATTAGAGTTTAATTAGGGTTAGGGTTGAATTAGTATAAGTGTTAGGTTTAGAGTTAGCATTAAGATTAGGGTCAAAGTTAGTGTTAAATTAGCGTTAGGGTGCAATTAGGATTATATTTAGTATTAGGGTTCAATTGGGGTTACAAATTTAATTATTATTATTAGGGTTCAATTAAGACCATGGTTAGTATTACACTTCAATTAGGGTTAGAGCTAGTGTTAGGTTCAAATATGGCTAAGTTTAGGGTTAGGATTTTATGATAAAGCAGGGCATTAAGATTAGTTTTATGGTTTATTATGGGTTAAAATTTAAATATGGTTTAATTAGATTCAATTAGGGCTAATGTTTAATTACAATTAGGGTTCAATTATGGCTATGGTTCTAAAATAAAGCTTGGTATTAGGGTTCAATTAGTGTTAGGGTTAGGGTTATGGTTCAAAAATAAAGGTTTGGGTTAGGATTAGGTTTATGGTTCAATTAGGCTTAGGGTTAGTATTCTAGTTAGGGTTACCTGATCAAGGTTAGTATTATGGATAGGTTAAGGTTAAGGTTATTAGGATTGAAGTTAGGGTTAGGGTCAGGATTATGATTAGGTTTAGTGTTAGTGTTAGATTGGGGTTAGGGTACAACTAAAATTATAGTTCAATTATGCTTTAATTATGTTTGTAACGATTTAATTAGGGTTAGGGTTATGGCTCAATTAGAGTTTAATTAGTATTTCAATTCAATTAAGGTTAGACTAACGTTGGGGTTAATATTAATGTTAGAATTTAATTATAGTTGAATTGGAGTTTAATTAGGGTTAGGGTTCAATTAGTATAAATGTTAGGTTTAGGGTTAGTATTAAGGTTAGGGTCAATGTTAATGTTATATTAGGTTAGGGTGCAATTAGGATTAGAGTTACTATTACAGTTAGGGTTTAATTAGTATCAAGGTTCGATTAGGGTTTGGTTAGTTAGTATTAGAGTTCAATTAGGGTTAGGGTTAGTATTACACTTAAATTAGGGTTAGAGTTAGTGTTAGGTTCAAATAGTGTTAAGGTTAGGGTCAGGGTTCTATGATAAAGCATGGAATTAAGGTTAGAAATAGGATTAGATTTAGGGTTCAATTAGGTTTAGTATTCAATCAAGGTTTAATTAGGGTTAGAGTGCAATTTGGGTTAGGATTTTTAATTAGGGTTAGCGTATGTATTAACATTCAATTACGGTTAGGAATCCATTACAGATAGGGTAAGGGTTCAATTACATTTAGGTTTTATTATAAACCTTGGGGTTATAGTTATATTTGGGGTTCAAATAGGAGTACAATCAGAGTTACAACTCAATTAGGGTTATGGTCCAACTACAGTTACAACTCAATTAGGGTTATGATACAATTAGGATTATGATTCAATTAGGATTGTAGTTAGGGTTTAATTAGGGATAGGTATATAGTTAAATTAGGGTTACTATTACAGTTAGTGTTAGGGTACAATTTAGATCAAGGGTAGGGTTAGGGTTTGAATTATGTTTAGGATTAAATTAGGGTTAAGGTTACATAATTCAATTAAGAATAGTGTTCACTTAAGGTTACAATTAGAGTTAGGTTTTAGGTTATTGTTCTACGATTAACCTCGAGGTTAGGGTTACAATTGGGGTTCAAATAAGGTTATGATCAAGATCATTAGGATTGGCATCTAATTAGGGGTTAATTAATGATCAATTAGGGTTACATTATTGTGTATGTTTTTATCTGTAATCTAATTGAAAACACAAACACAATTAACAGAACTTTAAACTAAAGAAATTGAAATAAAACTAGAATGTAAAGGAGAATTTCTTCAGAAACGTTGTCTTTCTCTATATCCAGATATTTGTATGAAGCTTGTGGCTCTCAGATTATGTAAGCTCAGCTTCTCCTAATGGTAACCTGTAGAACGAGTATGCAAAAAGGAAATTCTATTCTATCCTATATGCTAATGGAATGAAATTGCTGACGGATATGGACAGGGGCTGCGGATTATGCACAGGGGCTGTGAATGGAAGATGTCATGATTTTATGCTATATTATGCTATGATTCTATGCTATGAAAATACTGTGAATTCTATGAATGCTATGAATGCTTACAATTTAACTATAATTTACTTGCTTAAAACTTCTATATGATTTGGAGCTCCCGGTAGTCATATTTATAGATTTTTGCAGGCACAATCCCGGTTGGCAAGAATCTATGGCTATGAGATTGTTTGGTAAAATTGAAAGGTGAGAGATGGAGAGGTTGAGAAGAAGATGGAAGAGGTTGAGAGGTTGGAGAGAAGGATGGATTCTCGTCTTCAACCCACAGGAACAAGCCTGCACAGAAACACAGAAAATTAAATTTTCTGTTTTGACTGCTTAAGCCCCTCGCAAGTTGAAGATAATCCCCAAATTAAATGTAAATAAATAAATCTATTTAATTTCATTTTAATGAATTTTGATTTTTGATTTTGAAGACTATGGAAGATTTTGCACTTAAATAATAATTATGATATGACTTTAGAAGAATATGAAATATTAAAAGAATTAATTAATTTTTTTTTTTTGGAATATTTAATTATGAATAGATATTAGAATCGAATTTAGAAGAATTAATTAAATATTTTTTTGGAATATTTAATTATAAATGATATTTAGAAGAAAAGAAGAATGTTTTAATCTTTATTTGAATAAAATATTCAAACTAAGATTTATATGATAATTAATATAAATAAATCATAATATTTATTTAATTAATTAAGAAATGAATACAAAAAGATGATTAAATAAACTTATTTATTTAATTGAAATGAAGTAATGAACAATATAAATAAATTATTTAAATTTATTTATACGTAGGTGGAATCAAAAGATTTAATTAAATATTTTGAATATTTAATTAATTACCAGACAATGTGATGTGACCATTTTTAGGTGTATACATTTTGCCCCTCTTTGAAGTGATGTGTTTTACGCATTACTTCAAAGAATTTTGAAATTTGCCCCAAATGTTGACTGTCAGGTTTATCGATAGGTATATGCCCCCGCAAATGATGAATCGATAATATTTTGAATTTTTGTGAATTTTTTAATTTTTATGAATTTTTGTGAAATTTTTCAATTTTTATGATTTTGAAGATGTCGATTCATCGTTTGAAACTAATGATTTGAAGAAAATTGACCCGGAAAGATATGAAATGAAAAATTGATGAAGAAAATGCCCCTGCTATGTTAAAATAAGATAAAATGCCCCAATTTTACCATTATATAGGTTAAAAATGTCATTTCCATGTCATTTTCAATTTTAACCTAGTAAAATTTACAAATTTTGAGCTCTAAGTTGATAATTATGGCACTTCCAGTTCACCAGCACTGTTTCGAGCATATCCGACGACATCAGCGGCCTGCGCACTATGGACCTCCGGTATGTGTCCCGTAAATCTCCTGCCTCTCGATAAATTTCCATTTTGTGGCACGTTTTTCAATGTTTCGATGTAAAAAAGTGTGTTTTAGCGCCTTTAATATATTTCGTAGCGCATTTAATTATGTAGCACATATGATACATATCGTAGCGCATTTGAATATTTTCGTAGCGCGATTGATTATATAGCGCATATGATATTTTTGATAGCGCTTTTAATGGTTTTCATAGCGTATGAAATTTCGTAGCGCCCGTAATCAAAATCATAGCGCTATTGATTAATTATTTAGTGCCTATAATTCTTTAGCACTGATGAGGAATTTTGTAGCGCCTATAAGCAGTTTTGTAGTGCTTTTGATTGTATGTTGCTGTGAATGATAATTTTGGTTCCCAAAGTTGTTGGAAAACAAATAGGAGCTGATAGATTTGCTTTTAAAGTTGTTAAAAACAAATCAGACTAATAAATCTACGTTTCATGATGACGAAAAACAAATTATTTGATTGATGTGTTTATTTCTAAAGTTAAAAATAAACATGATTTTGATTATTTATTTTCCATGAAAATGAAAAACAAATAGTTTGATGTTTAGATTTGATTGATTCGTTATGATGATTTGATATTGATTTTGCTTTGATGATGGATCAACAAGAGAGGTTAGGTGTTTTACAGTTATGAGAGACATTTCCGAGCACATGGACATTGATTCCACATTTGTTACAGTCAGATAGAGATGTGATTGATGCTTGTGGATTGAGTGCATTACTTGACATGCCTGAGGTTCGCCTCAATAGGGCTCTATTGACAGCACTTGCAGAGCGGTGGCATAGTGACACCAACACTTTTCATTTACCGACGGGCGAGATTATAGTGACCCCTGAGGATGTATATCGCATCTTACGGATCCCAGTGATGGGAGAGATAGTTGTTTTTGATAGCTGAGAGGTTGGAGGCATTGATTCTTTGAGGAGGATTTTCTGAGATGATCAGATCGCTGGATACTTCATCCCATGGGGTGAGATTACAGATACATACCCACCGCTACCAGCGGTACTTGCAGGATTTATTGGAGGTGTGTTGTGCCCTGACCATAGGTCGAAGGGGTTTGCGATCGGATGGGGTCGTGTTTTGGAGAGCATGGTGATGCAGGGGACACGATATGCGTGGGGTACATGCATGCTAGCTCATTTATATGATGAGTTACATCATATTGTATATGGTAGAGGCCGGAGTTTTGCTGTTGGGTGTTCATTATTACAGATATGGGCATGGGAGCATTTCGCTGTTTTACATCCATTGACTCAAGGACAGCGACCAGCTGGTTGAGCATACAGATGGAGATATGCAACATTATTGCTTAGCCAAGACTGGGCAAACTAGTGTATTGGCAACGACTATTGGATAGTTTGGATACAGTATGCTGGAGACCATACTTAGATTGTGAGCCATGGCCAGAGGATGCGAGGGAGATGCCATAAGTTTGTACTTCCAGATTTTTGATTGGGCGGACTACATGGATTCTTGAGAGATTTCTTGCTGGACGATTACTTCAGCAGTTTGGTCGGATTCAGGGTATGCCAGTGGGTTCAGCCATTTATGCGCAGCGACAGCCAGAGCTTGCAGTGTGGGGTCCACGGATTTCATATGAGGCAGCGGTGGCAGAGTTCACCAGTTTGGGAGCACAGACGTGGGATTATTGAATGGATGTCCTTGATGCAGGGACGACACCAGAGTATTTTCAGTATGTCCTAGAGCATCCGGCACCTCGTATGTTTGATCCTGATGAGGCCGTTGCTCCTATTATTGCACAGAGACGTCGACAAAGGGACTCCAGGTCAGAGGATGATGATTCAGAGGACAGTGATGATGATGAGAGTGGAGGAGACGATGACTCAGAGGGAGATGATGGTGGTGATGGTAGAGGTGGAGATAGAGGTGGTAGGAGAGGTGGTAGGAGAGGTAGAGGTGGTAGAGGTGGACCACGGATGAGACATACTGACCCATCCCCCTCAGTAGATCCGACAGTAGCAGGTCAGATATCGTCTCTTCAGAGTATAGTACAGAGTCTGCAGACTCAGCTATCACAGGCACAGGCCCTGATTACACAGTTGCAGGATCAGTTGACTTCGGTTATTGCTGAGAGAGATGCAGCTAGACAGTGGGGTGAGCAGGCCATTTCCTTAGTTGATAGCCTACAGAGAGTAGCAGGTAGCACCTTGACGGGTGATATGATGAGAGAGGTTACTAGAGCCACCTGAGAGGTAGAGTTTTATCGAACTAGATATCACGATGCAGTTCCACCTGAGCGGAGAGAGAGTTATACTCAGTCACGGTCTACTCATGGTCGTTCTTGTACTACCAGCAGGGGTGTGACACAGCCTTTACCTCCAGGAGGGCCATCAGGGACAAGCAGAGCAGGTCCATCAGGGGCAGGTGGTACAGGTCCCAGACCAGCTCCATCAGAGGATAGCACTACCTAATGCATTGTATATGATATTTTCATGATTTTCTGTTGAGACATTTTGTATACACCGTGAAATGATCACATTTTTGATGATGTTATATCATTTGTAGTTGACATCCTTGTACATTTTGACATTCATTTTTGAGATATATGAAATGCAATGATGATTTATGATTATATATGATGTGTATATTTCCTTATATGTATGATGTGTATGATATGATGGTTTCATTGGTATATATACATGATTTATGAGATAAGATCTATTGGATAAATGAATGTATATGGTAATGATGTATATAGTGTATGCTTTGATTTTATGATTTTATGATGCAAATATATGTATGAAATAATGTTTTTGTGAATGTCATAATATACT
>VDFB02035898.1:0-19533 GCA_007258455.2 Sequoia sempervirens | reverse complement strand
TTAACTTTTAAAAACTAATATGCACATAGAAAGGAAAAATTATTTTGTTAAAGTAATCTACAAAAATATTCATCTACATACCCTATCTGTAAGCTTGTCAAACAGTAAATCTGATGATGATGATGAGACACCATCCCTTTGTCTTCTTCATTAGCCATTTCAATATCAAGTAGCTGAAATCTCAAGATTGGATCTAGAACAAAGGGAAACAAAAGTTACTACACACTTTGCATCAATTTTTATGTCTTACCAATTCACAAAAGTAAATCAAGAAAGGAATAATGATAGAATCAGATTATCTGAATTTAGAACCAAATACCATATGATATTCTTGGGTGGTGGTCTAGTAGTAAATTGGCAAGAGATTACCACTACTAGCCCAAGTCTGATTCCCAGGTACATTTGTGTGGTGAGAATTCTCAGGGTGATGCCATCCCAGGGCTTCAACCCTTCCCAGCCAAGAAAAAGGGGTTCACCTTTAAAAATACAAGTACTAGATTACAAAGTTTAGACCTTCTAATTCAAAATTTATTCTTGGATCTGAAAGTGACCAAAACACTTTAAAAAATAATGTTTCCTTTAAAATATACCCTACCTTTAAATTCAAAAGTCCTATTTCTTAACCTGCAATATCTCAAAATATGCTTATATGTTTTTTTTCCTTTCAAGAGAAAAATGTTACACCAAAAAATGTTTCTTTCTTTCCAAGTAGATCTGATCAGAAAATTGTGATCATAAAAGCAGCAATTCATCCTTTAAGAAAATAAACATCCCAAGTGGGAGAATATATCACATGGAAGAGGATATCTCTGATACTTATGCAACACAATTCCATTGCAATGCAAATCTCAACTAACTAGCAATATTTATACTTCAAAAATGTCTAGACTAGTTCAAGAAAAGAAGAAAATTTCCAAACCAGTGAAATGCAAATAAAGTATAGAAATTTAGGCCCATATACTCATTTTTATTGTTGGATGAAGACATCTTTAATAATTATGTAGCACATTACCTTTGCAGTGCAAAGCTTAACTACCTAGCAACAAAAATCCTTCAAAAGTGTCTAGAATTAGTTCAAAAAAAGAAGAAAAATGCCAAACCAGTCAATTGCAAATAAAGCATAGAGTTTAGTCCCATATGCTCATTTCATATCACAAAATGTTGCCTACCTCTCATCAACTACCTTAGATGTTGCAACCCTAAGCTGGCTTTGTAAAGACCAAGAATTGACATTGCCCTTAGCCATATCCCTAATGAGAAACTACTAGTCAAATTTTCAAATATCATACTCAACCAACTAGATCATACTGCTGAAGAAATTAGATAGGACTGTTCATCAATATTAAGGAATACAAAACCACCCAAGAGCAACATCTTGAAGGAAGTAAACTGGGCATTATAAAGACTTAACAACAATGAGAAGATCATTGTTCTCAAAGTGGACAAAGGGAGTGCCAATATTGTGCTTAAAACCAAGGATTATATTAATAAAATGAGGACCATCTAGAGATCAGCAGAAGCTACTAGTTGGTAAGAAGTGAAATCATGAACAAAACTATATAAGATGTGGCAAAGATCATAAATGAGTCATTGTTGAGCAATGAACAGAAACAAAGACATAATGCAAAGGCCCAATAATGCCAAGAATATATGGGGTGCCTAATGTGCACAAACTAGTAGCATCCTTGAGACCTAATGTGTATTTGATAAAATCTCCAACACGGAACTTAGCTAGTTATTTAGCAAGAAAATTGATCCATTTCTGGGTAAGACACCAGCATTCATTAAGGACTACATGTTTTTTGTATTTTTGTAAATAAACTCGAGGAAGAAAAAGTTGAAGATTGCAAACTACTCTTGAGCTTTGATGTGGTGTCACTGTTCACAAACATCTCCTTGATGAAGCTATTGAGACAACCAAATAAATTATGGAGAATGACAACCAGGCAAGTCAAAAAAATTCAAGATCACCATGCTTTAGTTTCTCAAAAGAAAATTTTAAATAGAAAGAAGGGGTGGCCATGGGCTTCCCACTCACCCCTCACCCCAACTATGGCTATTCCCTTCATGGAAAAACTCAAAAATGAGGCCATGAATCATTTGATCTCATACATAAATCGTAGTACCAATTCATTAATAGCGGTAGTGTCAAATGGCCTCAAGGAAAAGATAATCTAGGCATTTCCTTCAAACACCTCAATACAGTATCAAATCATACGTAGTTCACAATGGCAGTAGATAAGAATAATAGACTTCCATTCCTAAATGTTCTAAACTTCTAATTATAAGAAATGGGGATGGATCACCCTCAAGAAAGGTCTATATAAAGAAGAAACATATGTATATGTACATTTGAGCAGACTCGCATCACCTTCCATTCCAAAAACTGGGAATTCTCAACACCCTCGTCACAAGGGTACTAAAAACCTCTAATGTAGATCACAAGAGATCAGAAGAAAGACATCTCCTAAAGTTTTAAAAAGAGATGGCCATAGGAAATGACAAATATAAAAGACATAAAACATTGAAAAAAGAGGCTCCCAAAGGAAAGACAAAAGCAATAAGGAGGAACACAAGATAGCCTTCCTTCCATACCTTCCAGGTACATCAAAAAAGCTAGCTAAGATACTTAGATAAAATGGTATTAAAACATGTTACATACCTACTTGACACCCTTAGAAACAAGTTTAGGAGTCTAAGAGATCCCCTTAGCCCCAAAATGGGGAAGGGTGTTTGCTTAAACCTACACTCATGCAGTAGATCCTTCATTGGAGAAACAAGTTATTCTCTCTAGACTAGAATCAAGGAACATGGTGCAGATATATAATTTAGTAAGGTTCAAAAGTTGGCTTATGTCAAACATGAGGATTAAACCAAGCACTCTATCTTCTATCTATATTGTAAACACTAAACTTCTAGCCCTAGAAGGTTGCTTCACAAACAAGAGTATTAGAGAAGTTGTGGAAATAGAGGAACACCTTAATGATTCACATAGGGATGATTAATAGAAACTTAGTCAAATATTGAAACCTCTATTACACAAATTGAGGAAACCCTAGACTATGTCCTTAGGTTTGAATTATTCTCACAACCTACCTAGTGTCAGTCTTTTTCATTCATTGTTTTAGTTATAAACAGTGCCTCATTTTTGGTTAATAGCTTCACAAAAGTAAATAATTAATCAGCTAGTTAACCAATTAGGTAATTAATAAATCCTACCAGTAATTAACAGTCTTGCTATTACATCACTAATTTACTCTAATGAGATTGTTCAATGATCAGTTTAACAAGGTACAACCTACCTTAGCAATTATTTATTTAATTTATTATTTATTATTATTAATAACCAAACCAAGGAAAATTAAATACATATCTTTATATTAATACAAGATTTCTTAATAATTAATTAATCAGGGTATCAATCCATCTTAGCAGCTAGTTACTTAGTGATTACTTTGAATAAGGACGTAAAAATGAATAAAATACTTAAGATTATTAATTGATTTATGTTTGTTGAGTGACCATGACAAATTCTTACAAAAACATTAGATAACTCACTAGTCAAACATGGGATTTTCGTGATGATTAGTCCAGTAGTGTGACTCAAAATTTTGAGTTTAAAGGACCTATGGGGTTTTATTTCCACAAACATTTGCCTAAAATGCAGTATTGTGAACAAAACCTCAAAACTCTAATGACAATGTCTCTACTTATTGATCCAATGAAATATTACATGTTTATTTAGAATGAACTTTTATTAAAAACTTTCAATGTCCTTAAATCTCGAGTTAAAGTTCAATTTCATTCTCAACAGAGGCAATAACCTCTAATATTTCAACATAACTCTTTGGAAAAATAATAAAATGGCTATATAGTATATAAATTCCATATATTTTACTATAGAAGTCACATGTGTAAACATTCAATTGTACAGGGTTAGTTTTTATTTACAAATTTTGCATAGGTATGCAAATAACAGACACCAAAACATAAACTTGCTTTAAGAGATCACGATACCCGCATATAGCAATCAAACAAATGTAATCTTATTTTAGGAAAGTTAAAGAATGAGACAAAATCCATAAGTTCAAGGCCAAGTAGCATTCCATTTACATGTCATTGACACAGTAAACTGAAAGTCTAAATGGAATTCAATTACTCAGGTTTAAAACAGGAAAAACACAAGAAAAATTCGGCACATTAAAAAAAAATTAAATGCTTGTAAAAATATGGAAAAAATTGTTGTTATTTCATGCCAATTACAGTGTGTAGAAAGATAAACAGACATTGGACATAAATACATATAAATTATTTAAACCATGTCAATATTTTAGTTTCAAATGCTACAGCTGCAATAGATTTTCAATAGAATCAAGGAGGTTATTTAAACCTTTGAAACTTCCTATTATGTTCAAGTGCTACATTTGTGATAGGTTGACAATGGAATCGGGGAGGTTATTTAAACTTTTACACCCTTCTATGCTCAAGTGTTGCAGATGTGACAACTTTCCAATGGAATCATGGAGCTTATTTAAACCTCCACACTCTATTATATTCAAGTGTTGCAGCTATGGTAGGTTGTCAGTGGAATCAATTTCAGATTGGGTTATAGGTGCATGCAGTCATGCAGGTTTAGTGGATGAGGGTTGCACATACTTCACACGTCAATAACCCTTATTGCATTACAATTTACATATATAGTTGATCATTAGGTGTGCATGGTTGACCTTCATGCTCGTGTTGGCTATATTGAGGACACCCTAAACATTATTACTAAGATGCAATGTCTTGACAACATCTATACACTATTTTCACAACATTCTTATTGTATCTATACATAGAATATGGGTTCCCAATTTGGAGCTCTTATTCTTTAATACAACTTTGTGAGAGCAGCCCATTCATCATCAACAACATCTCTTTAGAGGTTTCATAGCCGCAACACAAAACTTGAACATAGAAGGGTGTGGACATTTAAATAAGCCTTGTGGAACACTACTTTTTTCTTTTCTTCTTTTAAAAATTCATTTGATAAGAGATGAGAATTTACTGTTTTACTTCTGTGTGCAATATGAAATTGGTCTATGTAATTGTTGACTTTGTAAAGCTAGATCTACATAGTTAATGGGTCATGGTGGCATTTAAATGGTAATAAGGTGGATTTTCTTTATTTATTCATGTTATTACAATTAGAACATGATTTTGGGGTGGTGTGTTACAGTTGTTGGATATAATAATCTGCTTTTCAAGATTCATCTCCATTCTTTTGTAAGGAATCATATGGTCTAGTAGTCATATTGTATCTTTTGAGAAAATCTTAGAGAAATTTTCTTATTTACTGTAACTTTGTTTCACTGGATTTCGATTACACTGCACTGAGCTGTGAAGATCTTTGCATTGCAAATGCAAGTATATTTTAAATGACATAATAACTTGGAGCAAATGGACTTTTAAGTTATTCACCCATCTCAAGTATAATATGTTGCATGGGTGATAGCTTTGTTTTAGAGCATCAACATGATATAAAACTACTACTTTACCCTTTCTTGGAAATTATGTCATTTAAGCCATGGTACATGGACCTTCAGGCATCTTACAAAAATAATGCCTCCAACACATTTAAGGTTAAAGCATCTCTTAGTTGATACCTTTTCTATATATGCCACATCATCATGATAATAAAATTTATAGAATCTAAATGAGTATTGTGATTTGAAGTTGCAATTGTTTTTCATTTCATGTTGTGTCAAAAACAACATATCAAAGTGTTGTAGACAGTTTTAACTAGATCAGCAATATATGTTTGCATTTCAAGGTCCTCCATAAATTGATAGTAGGAAGTTATTATGCTACTTTTAAACTATAAGAAGAGCCCTGAAGTTAAACTATAAGAATGATATTGATCAATCATAATCAATAAGTGAGTAATACCTCACAAATTATCTTAAGATTCTTTGTTGAGGCATGACCTTGGATTAGATACATCATACTGATTATAATTTTTTTTTTATGATAGCAAAAACAAATAAAATATGATACCTCTACATTTTATCCAAATTTTGTATTTGCTCCTCCAATCATTAAGTGGAAGGAATTCTATTTTTATTTAATGTTTTTGTAGATGTAAGAGACATCAAAGATTTGTGCTTCTGCATCATAATTCTTTTCATGATACATGCCTAATCTGGCCCAACACAGTGTCTTTAATAATAGCGCTTATAGCTTTAATATTATTGTTAGGCTGGTCTATTGACACTAAGAAACTCGTTTGTGAGATTATTGAAGTTGGAATCAAAGATGCATCTGATAATCATTCATTTCTAGTTTGCATTAAAAGAGAAAATCAAGAAATAACAACAAATTTTACAGCAATTGTGAAGGCATAAACAATAATTAGTGGGAAGTTGTTATTGAATTCTGTAATGGCATTGGTGTCTATTCTTTTGAAAATTCACTTTTTGTACTTGTTGTGGAGTTTTATCCATATACCTATGGTTGAAGCCTCATTATGGAGTTTTCTACATATGCTAGTAGTTGAAGCCTCATTATGGATTTTTCTATATATGGCAAAGTCAAAGCCTAATTACAGATTTTACTGCTTTCTCCACATTGTTTCAATGGTACAATTTTCTTATTGCATGCTTGGCGCTGATCATCCTTGGTGGTCTTCGAGTGCTGATAAGTAACTTTTTAGTTTCAGTGATATGTGGCATGTATTTTCCCCTCTTTCTGGGTTGGTGACAATATTGTGTGATTACCCATGTCTATTCCTTGGCTACTTTACCTATGCTACATAGAACATTGTTAAAATGAAAATTACAGCCAAGATCTTAATACTGAGCACATTTAGGTTTTAACATGCATCCTTGAAAAATACAGAAGATCCTAATACTGAGCACATTTAGATTTTAATATTAGGGCATCCTTTACCTACAAATTTTGTAGCTTTCCCCGCCATTATTGGTTTCGGCTCCTCCAAACTCTTCCTCGCTGATTTTGACCTTTCACTTCTCCTTTGGCAAGCTATAGCCTGAAAATAAGGTTTTGACCAGGGGTTTAGAGTATAGAGTATGTTTATTAAAATGAAAATTACTGGCGGTAAACTAAAAATTATGGCGACCATTATGCAAAAAAATTTAGAAATGGAACATTAATAATATAATATAATATAATATAACTAGCACTTGCACCAGAAGGAGGTCAAATCTTTACGCCGATTGTATTTTATATTAGTCTCAGTCAAATTAAAGTACATGTTTAGAGTTATATTTTGCATGAAGCATGTTCGAAACTTTTTTGTAACTCAAGATAGATTTAATTTTAAAAACAAGGGGGTGATAATCATGTACAATAGACTCTTTTTTTTGTGCACGTATTTTTTTGTTATTTTTATTTATACGTTTTCTAATTCTCTTCATAACATTACAATTTGGCTAGTTTAACAAATGTGAGGTTATTAACAATATTCAATATCATCATGAAATTGTATTGTTCAATGTTCAATTTAAATAAATAACCAATAATCAAATGATTTTAGAATAGACAAAATAATCCCATGATATTTTGATGCAAAATTTTTATTTTTTGTGCATTTTTGTGAGTTCTCATATGCATTGAGGTATATAACCATTTTAGGATTCACATGTACCTCAAAGTGAGTACAAATTGTAATGTTACAAATTTGCATACATCCATTGCTATAACCACTTGTTTTATTAGCACAAACCCATAGTTACTCATACCCTCATTCACAAAATTGAATAAACAAGATTGAGAAATCCAACTTCTTAAGAAACAAGTTTATAAGATCACATATTTAAGTAATAAAATAACTTAAGAAATAGTGTGCACGTTGAACATAGAATTGAATTCCAAACAAAGATTACCCTCAAAATATGTACAATTGAATCCAAATTCATCAAGACAAAACTCCAACCAGTAATAGTCACATGTTGTAGAATGCATGATGAGTCAGACATAAACTCCAACAATTATAGAGTGAAGAATAATATCTAAAGGATCAGAGCAAAGAATGCAAGTGAAAATTTCAAAACAAGGTATAATAATTTTGTGGCTATAAAAATCCAAGGATGCTCAAGACTAAAAGCTCTTAATAGTTGTACTTTACCTTTGTTAAAATATACTATTCCGCAATGTAAGCATGCTTTAAAAATATAAAAATCTTATAAGAAAATATGTTTCTTTTATTTTAAAATCATGGTCTCCCATCCACCAAATCTGAAAGCCGATTCCCAAGTAGGACAAACTTAGTCCCTGTTGTAATCTTTGAGAAGGGAAATTATGATGTGCCCAACTACCAAAATCATTGCCCTCCTTAGTGCCTGGCCTTGTCTCAGCAGTCTTATCAGTATTCCAAATCATTTTGGCAACATTATTTGTAGCAGTTTTGGGAAGGAACTTGAAGTCTAAATCACTCAACTGCACCATTATTGAAGCACAGTCATTTTTGGGCAGAATTGAAGAGATTTTTGACCTTTCTGGCAACAACAGTTATAAGGATTCATCAGTATTATGGGCACAAGAACTGTCACCATGTTCCATCTGTGATATTTACTTTGGTGAGCAGCTACAATAGTCATTTGGGAACTTATTTGAATGATATGTGATAAATCTATAAGTTGTAACAACAGTTGGAGGTTAGTAATGTAAATAAATTTATTCTTCAAATTGTTTCAACTATTTATAATGTTGACATAAATTAATCCATGAATGTATAAGCATATTTATATTAATTCAGAAGTAGTTATACCATCTATAACAACATAATTGTTGTAGAATGAAATAAAACACAAACAAAAAATGATTTGGTCACATACATATTCCAAAAAAATGAACTCACTGAAACCATGGAAAGTGACTTACCTCAAGATTCTTCACAATCATGAAATGTTGTCAATAATACTGATGAGAAAAAATGAGCAGAGTTTGCAAGAAAAATTTACCATACAAAAAATGAGCAGAGTTTGCAAGAAAATTTTACCATACAAGAAATGAGCAGAGTTTGCAAGAATTAAATGAGATGAACCAAAACCAATCTCCCTACAGTTGTTGTCTCAATCCATTTACAGTAAATGGGGTGTTGAGGCTAGTGAAATCCTATTTGATTCAGAGTAAACTGATTGAATGTTGTATGCATCCTTGTGACTCACCTAACCTCTCCCTTAAGATTACAGGTTTCAGATTTGTTCATTCTTGAATATGTGGAATCTTTGAATCCAATTAGAGAACTACTGCCACAATTCTAATCTATAGACTTTTCCAACATGATGCAGTCTTATTTGAATTTTTTGCAATAACAATAGATCTGATGCACACAGAGGCCACAATTATTAAAACCTATCTAAAATACAACTGGATTCATTCATAGGCTTCTAAATGGTCTTCCTTATTCTTCAAATTTATCACCATCTATTTTATTTTTTAAACCCATTAGGCACCCTTATTTTTACAAATATACAAAGTGGCAAGAACCATAAATAAAATTAAACACAAAATCATAAACTACAAACATTTGCAAAGGGATGAAGCCCTTTATGAATGTTGTACAGTAGCAAAAGATTCAATGAACATGAGCACACTCAATAAAAATGTCATGTTCAAACACACCTGCATTCATCCATGCCCTTCTGAATATCTCCTCTCATTTCTCCAGTCTAAAACCTCCTCCATTTAGGGTAGTACCCTTCTCACCAATCTACCTCGAACTATAAATTACAAGGAATATCCCCTATATATAACACATATTATTTCCTAGATTCCCATCCCATGTTTGATATATGAAATGTGGAGTTTCAAATATAATGACCCCAAATTTTGGTTTCTCTCCTTTTTATGAGTATCTAAACTTCCTAAGATTCAATCTTATACCAAACTAATTATTCTTGAAGGTTGATTTGTAAAAGAAAAACTTTGTATGCAATTCCACGGTATCTAACTTAAATTTACAACTAATTTGTAATTTATGACACTCTGTGTGGTGTCATACCTCTTGGTCCTTGAGGTGGCAAGGAAGAGTAACCCTATTCCAAACCTGTGCTCCTTTTCCCTGCGCCAAGCCCTAGAATGACCTTAAAAAATAACTTTTAGCTTATGCTTTGTGAAGGCTGTAGGAACTATAATTGCAACCACTATATACTTTGGAACAACATGGTGGATGATAGGATCAGTGGAAGACTTGTGTGATAAGAGAAAAATAGGAAATATTTGGACGTTCCCCTCAGACAATGTGTTCTATATTGCATCCATAATATGGGGAGTAATCAGACTAGAAAGAATGTTTGGTGAGTTGGAACTATATCAAAACTGTAACTGGTTCTTCCTTGTGGGTGCACTTGTACCAGTACCTATTTGGTATCTTTCCAAAAAGTTCCCCTTGGTCAAATGGATTCAATTAATCAACATACCACTTCTAATTGGAGCCACTTCAGTTATGCCACCAAAAAATGCTGCCAATTACATCTCATGGGGCACAACAGGTCTCACTTTCAACTACATCATCTTCAGGAGACATAAACAGTGGTGGAGTAAGCATAACTACATTTTGTCAGGGGCACTTGATGTAGGGATTGCATTCTTGGGTGTTTCCTATTATTTTGCACTACAACTAAATGGAAATCTAAATTTAGATTGGTGGGGAGGAGCCTTGGGAGATGATCATTGCTCTCTTGCAAACTGTCCAACTGGTCTTGGTGTGAAGGCCAATTACAAACCGTCTTGTCGAGTTTATCAATAGTCAAATGTCCATAGTTGTGTAATAATCTTAAACCTGGCCATTTGTGCTTGTTTCTTCTCAATGCTAAGAAATATACAGTTGTGAGGTTTTTCATTCATTTATTTAACAAAAAGCCTACTATTGTAAGATTCGTGACAATGATTTGATTTCCTTTGTTCAAATTCTCGCCTGATTTTGGTTTTATCCATTTTTCATTTATAATTTTATTTATTTGTAATTGATTTGTAAATTATTTGTTTAATTTGGAGATGGAAGACTTATAATTTTAAAATGTTTCAAAATTATTTATCATAAAATTTAAGTGTTAATAAAAGATTTGTGACAATGATAGATTTTTGAGATTTATTTATTTGGGTATTTATCAAAATTTGATTTTGTAGTTTCATATTAGTTTTCGATTTAAATTTCCTATATACTAATTCAAAAAAATCATCTTTCATAATTGTAAATAACCTACTTAATATGTACATCAGTTGTGAAATCCAATCACAATACTCAAATTAGGGTAAACTCAAGCCCTGCTATTATGTTGCATGTAACCAATTGTAAAATTGTCACAATTCTAAAGGATATTTGGCATAATAAAGAAAAAGTATATTTGTAACATGCCTGAAAATGGAGACTTGGACGAGGTTTGTTGGCCACCACATGTAAGCTGATTCTACTAAGAATCTTCTGAAAAGCCCAGCCCATCCAAAGCCAAGCATCTGCATAACCAATCACATGTTTATCAGGTGTATGATGTGTAATACTTTCTTCCTACAATGAAATAAATGTAAATTTAAAAGAGTTGGTTAGATCGAAAGTATTGTTTATCTCAAAATCTATCCCAACCTTTTATAAATTTCTAAAATTCTAGATTACCTAAAATCTCATCATCAATCTCTCACTCAAACTCACATAATGCAATGTACTAGGATGAATATTGTTTATAAAAAAAATCCTAACATTAATTAAGGGAAAAGTGTTCCAGATTCTAGAATACCATGTTTTCCTAACATTTAATTTATTTACATAATTTACAAAATCAAACACCACAAGAAGCTCTAAGCAGATTTAATTATAAATCACTTGCTACATTCATGATACTGTATTGAAGTGATTATTTTCACCACAAACATTCCACCTATAGTTAAGAGATGTAGACATGATCATTAGATCTCTAAATTACTTAAGCTTATCCAGTTCTAAGTTTGTACCTCATATCTAAACAGAGCTATTGGTAATGATTTCATTTTATTTCAAGAACTGTAGCTAACAAAAAGTGGCCTACCACTATGGCAGATGATTTGGAAGCTCACAATTTTTGTAGCTTAATTCTACCCATATATCTGCCTAGTTTTTACCAATTTTCATGAGCATGTGACACCTATCCTTATTTGTTAGAAGTTGAGTTTATATGAGGTTACACATTCAAAAAAATAGATTCATGCTATCCCATGCATAGCTAATGTGTCTGATGCTTTGTAGCCTGGTATCTAATCAAATTTGTATCCCCCACAGTGGTTGTTGGTACTTGGATTTTGTAACTCTTTCATATTAATTTCCTTTTAGTTACATAATTAGCAACATGTGAGATGAGCAAAGAGACCTATAAATTTTTCAACTCCTCACTCTTTTATATTAGTGCAAACATAGCTCAGTTTGTTAGGTAGAGATTGACGATAAATCTCTTGCTCTTCATACATGCTTTTTTGCTCTTAAATGGTTAAATAAGGGTATTAAAGTGTTTGCCTATATTATTAATGACAATGGGGTTATCTTTTGTGATGCTCTCAAGAGGAATTTTGGTGTTCTTGATACACAGAAAAGGACATATTCTTTGATCATTGCTACTATGGGTACTGATCAACTGGTATTAGAGAAGAACTATAGTTTGAGATTGTGAGACATTTTTTCTTGGGTATGTGGTAATAAGTTGTTAAATACTACAGCGAAGAATGTCTATGATATGTTCTCAAATATTGATAACTTCCATACTTGTCTTAATTCCCTTTGAGGGCTTGATGATCCTAAGCCTAAGGGTATCCAGGCTTGGCAATATACGATCTAGATTTATTGAACCTAAAAAATCCCTTTTTAGATGGGTTTTAGTAATGTTGTTTGTCTTATGTGTGGAGACTGTTAATCCTTTAAGCATATTTTCTTTTATTGTCCTTTAGCTAAGTCTGTTTGGAATTGATTTATTCCTATTTGGTCCTTGTGGGATATTGTTAAATCTATCTTGAGGTGGGATGCTCTTTTTAGATGTTTTAAATATTCTGATTGTAAACTTAGCAAGCTATTTTTGAGAGTTTGGTTGGTCCTAGCTACTGAGATATTGTGGTTTTTGTGGACTAAAAGGAATCTTCATGTCTTTCAAGGAATAAAAATGGAGATTAGTTAATTTTTCCTAAGAGTCATAATGTACATGATTTACAAGCAGGTGTGCGAAAAAGTTGATCTTTTAGAAGATGATGTCAAGAGGGCCATTTTCATCCATTTACACATAGGTGTGTGAACACGTTGATCTTTCAAAAGATGATGTCAAGAGGGCCATTGTCATCCATTTGGTTAACAAAGGAAAATTCAAGAAAAGAAAAGAGGATTCAAATGATGTATTTGAAGCTAATGACCTCAGGAATTTCGATAATGTTCCTGTCTTTGCATTCCCAAAATGGTGAATTGGAAAGTGCCTAAAATATATAGTTATGGACCTCGCTAAAATGATTCAGATGGTGATTGATGCTGAAGAGATTGTTGAAAAATATAAGAATAAGAAGGTTGCTGCTACATAATTTTTCTGGATTCTGATTGCTATTTATGTGGTTGATGTGTTGATGGATGATGTATGAATATGCTCTGTTTTGAATACTCTGATTAGTTTGATGGATTTATGTGTCTTTGTTTAAAAATAGCATAAGTTTTGTATCCTTGGTACTATTGCTACTCTTTGAGCCATATTTGTAAACTTATTTTCATTGTAAACTTATTTTCAATATTTTAAAAAAAAAAAGGAAAAGAAAAAAGATGGAGACAATAAATATAGCTAAAATAGATTAGTCATTATTCTGTCTGTATTAACAAAGGAATTTTCTCAATTTATGGTATAGATACTGAAGATATTGTTTGAATGTGAAGTAGGAGATTCATTAATCTTGCAAAGGTAAGATTTATTTTCTACTATAAGGTAAGTCATAGGCTATTTATTTTGGGTGAACTGGTTCCTAGCCTTCCATAATGTATCTTTTGGACAAGGGGACTACAAATTTGAAACAAAAGCGTAAGTGTGGAAATCTTGTACAACCTCATTTAAATACACTGACTTGTATTATTTGAGTTTTTTGCTATTAAATCACATTATGTTCATGTATTTGCGTTAGAATGTCAAGGAAAAAATTAATTGATCCAATGATCGATACTAAATAGGATGTTATATGACCATATCTGATAGGATTTAATGTGTTGTGATGTTGGCTCTTGAGCCCTTGTTGGCCTAACTATAGGGGACTTTATATCTGACTTGAAAATGATGTTGGCCCCAATGTCTGTGCTCTAGAGGTTTATGTTTTTCCAAGTCTATAGATTCAACATGCACTTGTGCCAAGTGCTACACAAAAGCAATGTCTTTTTCCTATTCATTTTGCTCATAAAAGATCCATGGAGCGGGTAAGGCAAGTTCAAGTCCAAATAGTACAAGGGATTGGAATCCATAAACAACCTGAATAAGTGAGCGACAAAGAGATATGTGGTGCCTTATCAGTGTCAAAAAATGGGTAGATAAGCATGTTCAAGGCACATGGTTATATTGATGAATCCCTTTTTGTTCACCAATCTAAGGTAAAAGCTATAGAAAATAGCAATTTAAACCAAGCAATACCCAAAACAAATTCTACCTCTTAAAAATCCCGACCTCAAAATTTCACACAGAAAACCCTTGAAAAATTGAGCTTCATAAAATTCAGAGCAAAAGTGCTAAATAAAACCCCACAAAATATTAATCCTCTCTTGACAATAATATATTTTTCTGAATCCCCTACATTTTAATCCTTGAAATGTTTTGTTGAAGTTTTTGAGAACCAATGCCTTCATTTAACAGATAACAATAGAATTGTTTTAGAATGAAATAGAACAGAACAAAAAAATGATCCACCAATTCTAAAAAATAAACTCAATGAAACCATGGCATGTGACTTGCCTCCAGATTTTGCACAATTTGTTGTGTTGTCAACAATGTTGATGAGAAAAATTGGGCAGAGTTAGCAAGAAAAATTGTACGGAACCCTGCCAAAGCAGAAATTTATTAAAAATGAGACGAATCAAAACTAGTTTCCATGCAGCTGTTATTTCAATCTATTTACAACAAATGAAAGTAAATCTAAGATTATCTGGTTTTAAATTGCATGATTCTTGAGGTCGAGAAGACTTTTGTAGGCCTGAAAAGAAAAATATCGTATTTGCAAAATAAAATCTAATTTCCATGCATGAAAGAGGAAATTGGATATGATTCAATTTCATTCGAGGAGACTGAAACAACAAACCACTTCCTAGTTTAACAACTTTGAAGTTGTTTTCCAGCATGAGACAATATTTATCAGGCATGAGACAATTCCAGTGGGTTGTGCCCACAATAAATAGCCAGCCTATCTACGCTAATTAAATACTAGCACCTATAGCCAGGAGTTGCAAGGAATACACCTATAGTATTGTATAATTATTTGAATTTTATTGGGCCTATATCCTCCTGAGAGTTGATGAATTTTATTGGATTACCTCTAAAATTTTCTAATCTCTCCCTATTTGTGAGACACTGTATAAAACATTAAGCAAGGTATATTTTCTCTACTGAGAATTCAAGATTAAGTGAAAGATAAATTGGAAAACACCTAGGTTCAATGGACCTCACTAGAAAGTTTTCAAAAATAATTTTAATATCATACATCACTCGGTAGTTGATGAAATGCTACTTTCACTTCTTCCTCTGAATTTTTCACTGGTATGTACACACCCCATTCTTCCAAGCAGGTTCCTTCTCTACCACAAATTCTCCTTCTATGCACCTACAGATGTGCAAATAGTCACGATGAGAAGTTATAAGATCAAGAGTCATGTACGTAGGAATAAAAGGCTAAAAAAAAAAACAAAAGGCTAAAAGCATCTAAAATTCTAAATAGAAATTTTGAGCAAAAGATAGATTGATTCACAATCGCTGCAATATGTCCTAGTTTATTAGGATACACACCACATGGAGCTGCACTCAATCAAACTTTGAAGTGATTCACTACCAAGAAAACTAAGACAGCCTTTCTAGAAGCATAATTACCTTGTAATAATTTAAATTTTAAATTATCAACTGTAAACTTGTGAACCAAATATTCATATTAATTCAAATTCACAACACCAGCACTCAATGCAACAACTAAACCATAAAGAATCATAATCGACAAAAAAAAAATGTATTCGTTCATTCATTAATTTTTTCATCATTAAAAGCATCACAATTTAGCATAAAAATTGTTGTAAGCTTACTTCCTTAAAAATAATTGGCATTTGGCATATGATGATTAGATATGGTATAAAAGTTATCCATTATCAACAATATCTAGGTCAAATCCAGTGCCAAAAATAGCATCCATAAAGAAATATTTCAAAACTGCTGACATGTCCAAAAACATATCTGGTAAAATATCCATCATTCCAACTACCAAATATAAGCGATTGCATTTTCCATGACACGTAAAAAAAATCATAGAAGTGAGGAAAACAAAACATTCCAGATTACTATTAATTTGCAAAAAATAACAGAACCAAATATGAATATGATGAACCCTTCAATTAAAATTCAAAAATACAGGGAAACAACAAATAATCTCCACTTGTAACATTGTTTAAATATACCCAATTTGAATAATCCCAGAGGCTTTTGTTAAATTGCTTCCTAACTAATTAGTTATCTCTCGCCTACTGGATAAATGATACTCTTAATAAATAATTCCACTAGTCCTAGAGAAAATCATAGTAATAGGCTTGACTATGCATAAATGAACACATGTTAACCACACTTGTAACATTGTTTAAATAAAAAAGGTAGAAAACATCCAAAGGTGGATGATGTCCACCAAAAGATGACTAGTACAGTTCTTGAGCTAAAAAATTAGAATCATTTTGTAGAAGTTCTTCATCTCCAATATCTGCTAAATCACAAATAAACTTTGCAATTTTTTCTAAAAAAGCACTTTCATTGAAGTTAAGTTCAAGTTTGAAATTCTGATTGATTGTTGAAAGAACTCAAGAAAAATCTTTTAGGAACTATATTAAGAAGTGGGGATTCAATGAGTTACCAAAAGAAACAAAGCAAACTTGAAACAGCCTGTGAACTTGATCCAGACATGCTAGGAGCAAGTGGACTACTTGGAGAGGCAGTGCCACCAACACCTCCACCAGCATGGCTCTCAAACAAAGGAACAAAAGCCCAAGAAAAATCTTCTTTGTATGTCATTATTTGAGCCCACACTTGCAGTTTTTGCTTCTCCTTTTCTGTCAAATGTACCTACAACATTCTTAACTTATTTAGTTTTAATAATATATATTCTCATAATTTCAAGCCCATGGTGCACTGACAACGTCCTTATAACCAAAGCCTTTCATCGGATCAAGACACCACAAGAAACAAAATTTTAGATTCAACAAAACTACAATAGAAATTGTTGAATTAAATTTCCCCATTTTTTCTTACAATTTTAAAGTACGATGAATTCAAATAGCACAAATAAAGGAAGAACTTCATAATCTAGTACCATGACTACTAATACATGCCTGAAAAGCATCATGTTAAACTCAATGCAAACATTGCTTTCATAAGTTGAAGGTAACTTACTAATCACATATTTCTCATGCAAATCCAAAATATGCATTGACCAAAATAACCACACAAGTTCAAAGTTGGAAGATCATGGATTATAGTTATATCCACACTGAAAAACCAAATAATAGACATGGGAAATAGAACAAAATTCTTGCATCGCACATGTAACGAAAAGTACCATAGTTATGTCATGGATCATATACTCACGAGTTCCTTGCGAGAGTATACAGAAGGTGTGACTCCTTTAGTAGCAGGCTTTTCCAATTGAATGAGTAGACAGACATATGAAGATGGTGAATCTAAAGAAAAGATAGCATGGTGTTGTGAGGGCACTTCACCCTGGCATTTCATAAACATTTTGTCACCAGTTAATTTTCTAAAATCAAGTCAAGTTTGATTAATTGACTAATAGTTTGATATAACAGTCCATGATTTTATGCACTAACCAGACATATAAGATGAAATGCAGATGGTGTCACAATGCTACTTCAGTGGAGACAAAATGATATAATTATAGAAACCAAAAAAATATAAAAGTTCATGCTCTCTTGTAAATTAAAATTATTAATTGCCACTTATATCTTGCATTTCATTGGGTAAGAACTGGAAGTAGAAATCCTCAAAAAAAATTTCTCTCCTCTCTCTATAGCATAAGCAAATTGTACCATAAAATGGCTTTGGAAAGACATAGCTTCAATCAGCACCCAAAAATAAAATCTAACAAGGTTAAAATAGTATTTCAATCTCTCATTGGCCCATTAAACATTCAAATTTCTCTATTAATTGTGTGATGTAAAGGACACATTCCAGAATTCTTAATTTGCTGAAATAGTTAGAGCTGAACACACTCACACTACTGCATGCAAATCCTAAAGATGATAAAACTTGAAATTCTGAAGATCTCTCAACTATGTTGCATGTCTATCTTACAAGCCATGAAATAAACCTCTATATAGAGGGGAAAAACTCCTCTTATTTGGAATATTATGCCACATGAGAGTTAGTACCACAGGCTCAAAAATCAAACTTCAAACCTAGAAAGAGTTGTAGACCACAACTAATTACATGAAAAGATTAATCTCTCAAATGGCAGTTCTCGTACCAACTACAAGATTGTTTTTTTTTATCTCACACAGGCAACCGACCATATACAATTATCTCCTCTAAAAAATTTAAAAAAAGCAGAACAATTGGTGTTTTAATTTATTTATTTTTATGTTTTTGGTTTGAAGATGTTTAGCTTTTTGAAAACCCTACATCATAAGACAGACAAAGCCCATAAAAGAGTGAGTGAACCAAATGAGCGGTTTGAGAATCAATGTTGTCCATTCACAGAGCCCTTCATTTCATTTGTATTAAGGGAGGCATAAATGGAGGAGTAGTTTGTCTGTCATGCACAACCCTATTAAACATTACAGAGGAGGAGTTTTAAACAAGATTTTTGTAGCCTTTTAAACAAAAATATTGGTTGCGAGTTGAAGTTTATTTTCAGGCAGGGGAAAGGAATATTTCAATTTTCCAGTAGTTTTTTTTCACAGCGTGAAAAAAAAACATAATTGTTTTAAAATAAAATAAAACAGAAAAAGTAAATGATCAAAGCGGCATACATATTCCAAAAATGAAAGTCACTGATAGCATGACAAGTGACTTTCATTTTCTCTGCTCTGAGCATCAATCAATCCAAGCATCCAACAAGGGCTATATCACCCCCTAGGGCAAGTAAAGTTAGGTTTAGTTGAGTCCATCGAAGTTAGGTTTAGTTGCCCACACCCTCGATAGGTCTAGCCCTGCAAACAAAATAGTTGGGAGGCAGGGAATGAGGAGCTACAATCCAACTGGTCGAGCTGAAGTGCCTACCTTGAGAACCAAAGGGACCATGCTTAATCCTATATTTAATGCAATTTAGGGCAATGGGAGGGGAGGTGCTAATTCCTCC